>CM017555.1:26334841-26461185 GCA_007844125.1 Sinonovacula constricta | reverse complement strand
CGTGATTGTAGTGCTTAAACAAGTGAGTTAACTTCGGTGTTATTTGTATCTTCTAATTATACTGTCGTATAAAAAATGAAACACTGAGGTTTTTCCTGGCGAAGAAGCCATGCGTCCACGTTGTTCATATCTGAAAATAAAAGTGTTAAAAACCTCTCACGGGTTGAGATTTGTTTCTTTAGTTCGTATGAACAACACATCAGTGATGCTTACCTTTTTGTTTGCACGACGGTTGCCGGGTTCAAGAGTTTATGAAGGTTTATAGGAAAATATAGGGAACATTGAAGCTCAATCTGTTTCTTTTATCCCTGTCGTTTTCATGCTGATTTGACACCAGGGATCTGGTCTTTGACGTCGGTAAGGTCAGTACCCACAATTTTGGCTTGATAATGGTTTTAGCTTCTTATGTTTTACATGTTTGTGTACCTTTGCATTCAACATTTTCTAGTTGATGAGTGGGTTGGGTTTTTTTCACCAAGACAACTTGTACTTGTGTGTTCATTTGAGAACCTGTTAAGGCAAGTGTGAGGTTGATGCAACCTAGAACCTGGTATTAACTTTCAGTGGCAAAACAATTTGACACTGACCGTTCCATTGCGGTAACCCAAGTCAGGTTCATTTTCATTAATTGTTTGTGGTGTCTATTTTAAAATTGATCATTTTGCAAATCATGCTCTCTTTTCCTTTCTACTTTTTGGCTGTGTGCGGACGCTGTGTCTTCTGCATGTTGCAATGCCCGATTTGCATTTTTAATATTACTTTTTACCGCCTCTGTTTTTTATTTTGTTTTTATTTGTATTTTTTTCCGTTCTTCAGTAACAGTATATAAGTACATGACTAAAAACCGAACATTTCTAAAATCACCTATAATTCCCGGTTTACCTTACATGTTGTTATCGGTAAAGAGGGTCGAGGCGTTGTGATAATGGTAATTGTGTGTAGAGCAGTTTGAGGCAAACTTGTTTTATGTTGGTGAACGTAAAAAATAGCGAAAGCTTTCTAACATATTGTATTTCATTAAATGATAAATTGTAACTTATCATAAAATATCTAAGGTTGATACGGTAATGAAATTTTTTAATTCAAATAAGCAGACGTTTTATTTGTTGTTGTTTTTAAACAGCGACCCGAGTCCTAAAATGATTTAAGTCCTAAAACATTTTATTAGATTATTTTTCCTTTATTGCTTAGAAATAAATTTATGATGCAGTTTGGCCTTTTTTGTAACATATGATTGTGTGTTGATGATGAAATTTGTGTATATTAAGTTGTTCATTAACAAGTTCGGACATTGCTAACGCTGTGATCACCATTATTAATCGAGAAAACTGATAAAATAGTATAAACAATAATTATTTTGGAATCATTTACTATATTTTAACAAATGCAATAAATAGCTTCTGAAAAGATTGTTGATTTCAATAAAGAGCTTTAAAAATACGATCAATTGTTCGCAAAACTGCTATGTCGTTAATATATACGCGCACCCCGCTGACCGATTGTATGGAATATGTTTAGAAATGAATTTTGAACAGTTGCTCTGCGCACAATTATAATGTGGTCCTGGCGGAAGTGCCAAAATACGCTTTCGCAGACATTTATTTATACATATCAATTTTCATCTGTCTCTAAAAGGAAAAAATAACTTTATATTAATATTATATTTATTTTAGAACGATTTATTGCAAACAAGTTACACAACTAAAAGCTATTGGCAATATTAATGAAACATTGCACTATTTTTCCTCATTTGCGCTTCCGGTCAAATTGGCGTTTAAATTATGGACTTATATCATGTAATGAAATATGGGACGTCCTACAAATAAAACCCTATAGATTACATTTAGGGGGTCTGCAGTTCATACATATATGAACGATAGCTTTTGATTACCATATTTACATTATAACTCTTGTGTACAAACATTGACCAAAAAACGTACTAATATAAGAATTGCATTACCTCTGTACGCATTTATAATCGTGCATAAAAAACAGAAATGTACACGAACATATGAGGAAGGAAAAGTTAAAGGGGTAATTGATCTCAATTAAAAATATTACATGCAGCTTCCCTACGCTGTAACTCTGAAAATCTGGCGTCAAATATCGTCGAAGCAATATTTTTACATGTTATAGGTGTTGTTGGTTTTTCTATTCTGTTACATTTATGATTGTTGCTTGGTCAATAACTTTAATGCATAGGTTATGAAACTTGCTCAGAATCGGCCCATAGAATCTAAAATATAATGCCTCATAAAGAAGCATATTTAAAACGTTCTAATCTGAACTTGACAAATCACACACACCCATTCGTTTTATCTTCATTCTGCTGCAATTGATCTGTTGATCGTAACCTTCACAAAGACCCTTATCATATACATACCAGTTGTTATTACATGTGAAACATTCTTACGAATTCCTCACAGTTCTTTACTAAAGTTGTGAACAATATGTACGTACTAACAGATGTCTTCAAACAAGCGTTCGTTGTGACCTTTTAGTACAAATTTGTCACACATGTGACATATTCGTATGTGTGTGTGGTAATTCCGATTCAGTATGCCATGTGTTTGTATCTGCTACAACTTTCGATTCCTTTAACAATGGAACAGTAGCTTAAAAACCCCACTCCCTACAAGTGGTCATTTAAATAATATTGTCCTGCTGAACAGTTCGCTATAGGTAATGTTGCATATCGGTCTTACATTCAAACTTTTAATTGATATTCTTAAGTTATGAAAGTTCAGACTGTACGACTGTATGATAATGAGAGGTGCTTTATTCTGCAATAAATCTTTCAATCATTACTATGTATTTTTACGAAATACCGTTCATTACCGCTTCATATACAACTTTGGATGTAATAAATGTTTGTATAGTTAGGACTTTACAATACAATGTTAGATGTTGTAAATACCATACAGCAGTATGACAATCTGATGTCAGTCCATCATCATCATGGCATTTGCTTTTTGTTTTTACAAAACTTGACTACAATTTCTATTTTTTCTTCATTATTAAACAGTTGGATACCAGGCTGCATTATAACACTCTGCTGTCCGCCCATCATCACCATGTGATTTGTTTTAACAGCAACAGCAACAACAAGAGCAACTTGACTGCATTTTTAATTTTGTCTTCAGTAGTAAATAGTTAGACATGAGCCTTTTCTAATTCTGTTGATTTTTCATTAATATATGTTGTTGTTTTTTCTTCCACATTCTTGATTAGTTCCCTTTGATGCAAACAGTTTTACATTTTCCGAAAGTATTACATCTTAACCTTTTTTTTGTGTTATACCATCTTCTGTTTAGTTTGTTAATTTGTATTTTGATTACCCAGTTTATCTAAACTGAAAAAGCATCATCATCATTATTATAATCAGCAGCAGCAGCATCAACAACAACGCAAAACACAACCACGAATACAGCCACCGACAACAAAACAAAAACAATAGGGTTTTTAATCAACAAGAAAATGTAAGATACCCGTATTAACCGTCACGAGAATTTGATGTATTAAATTAAAACTTGCAGCTGACTTACCTGTAACTGATAACCAGGTCCAAAAACGTGTTCGCTTAAGCTGCTATGTCACCTAATAACATACCCACAGCTATAGACACTAATAAAATTAATGGTCTGACGACTAGAGGTCATTCAATGTGTGCAACATGATAAAGTTCCAGTATGTATACACTTATATGCAATCTTCACTGTTCAGTGAATATAGATCTCTTTTGCTCTCTTTTCCTGATTGTGTTGATAAATCAGCCTTTAATTTAAATGTAAATAAAACTGTAACTGTGTTTTGTAAACTGTTTCTGGTTATGTTTCCGGACAGCCGTTTTTCTGGACATGTTTCTTATGGTACTTATACAAGAATGTATCCGACCCTTAGAACAAGAAAAAAAAGTTTTAGAATCTGTCTAATATTTGTTTTTAAGGACCTATATTTAGGAAAAGATTTTTACCACGGGGCATCAAACCACTTTTACAATAGGATGAGTTATGATAATCATTATGCACAAGAAAAGTCCCTAAAACAATCTTCGTGCCTAGGTAGGAATATTTTGCTTACCAATTGCCCTTTGAAACTCTTGTCTATAACATACACCTTTCGTTATCTTTAGATATAAGCTTTCGGAGGCCAAACAGAAAGCGTTTGCCTATTATAGTTTCCAATCTTAAACTGGGACATGTAATATGTGCTCATATTTTCGAAGATGTAAATTTATGACATTATATTCATTTAAGCCTTTTCTTACAGACTTATAAATACACGCATTTAAATAGTGTTCGTATTTAATCTTATTAATAATCAGATTTTCACATGCACTTTACGTAATAACGTCAGGAAGGACATGGACACAAATAAAGGGTCAATTTTAATGTAACCTCGGAAAACAGCAATAGCAGACACAGAGGCACACGCAGAGACAGATACACATAGACAAGGGCACAAACACACTCTCAGACATAGACAGGCAGACACGCACGCACGCATGCAAGCACAGACACATGTAAACACGTCTGATACACGTACATACAGATAGGTAGATTGACAGAACACATACACACAGGTGAACAGACGTAAAGACGGTTATTTTGACATACAGATAGATAGACATATAGTGAAAGAGACAGATGGACAGACAGACATATAGTTAGTTAGGTAGACAGACTGACGGACGGACAGAGACAGATAATGTGACTGAATAACAACACTTTTTATTTTAAGAAGTGTATTTCGATTAAACTTTTAATATATCCACTTAAAATGATACATCTTAAATATTAAACGAAATTTTAGTAATTTGATTCCTTCAAGTGTTGAATATTCCATCGAAAATATTTCACCTCACTGTTCTGGAGGTCCTGAAATTAGAAAAAAAAGTTATACGAAGAATGACAGAAATGTTAGGCAAATGCATGGTTGGTTAAACGGGCCCGAATGGCTCTTGTCTTAATTGCAAGATAATAACAAAATATATTGTGAGATAATAATATATGATATAATTCTATAACACCAACATTCTATTCAAGATTATTATGTTGGACGGACGTATTTCTAAACAATTACGCCAAAGGTGGGTCGACCAATAAAATTTGCTTGGCGACCCTGTTTCTTTCGGATTGCCCTTGATTCAATTTTATTTGCGAAGTTTTTATAGTGTTCATACAAACTTAAAACAAGCTTTTCGAAAGATACGACACAACTCACTATGCATACGATATTAAACAACATGTGGTACAATACATACTATGCAATAGTTTATTAGCAACATTCTATACAACATACGCCATTGTTTAATATTGCATATTACGTGATTTGTGACAGGCGATTTGCCTGTCTCAACAATGCGTAACACGTCTTTTAACACACCATTCTAAGTTCATGTATAAGTGCACGATATCGAAAGATAAAAATGTGAACTTGAGTCTGAGATCATAATCAAGCATATGACTGGTCATGTCATATTATTATCTAACATTCAGCCAATCAGGTTCATGAGGATGTTCTCAGACTTGAGCTCAGTGTATATAACCCAAGTCCCTGGTGTGGTGACCCTAATTTAACGGATTTTTCGCTGGACGTGAATTTCAAATTTGCATTTTGTTTGTTTGTCTCCAGATAGAAAAATCCCAGACTGGACCTATAAACAATCATTTATGACTGGTTCTTGGGCAATACTTTTAACTGCTCACTGTACCAGGGGGACACCATCTAATAAGATTCAATGGTGGTTTATACTAGTGTCTTTGATTTTCTAAGGATATGGGTTGTGTATATGTATAAATAATAGCTTAAAAAAGTTAATGTTTTCATCGACTTCAAATAAATGGAAATAAACTTGCAGGATAAGCTAATGCTTAAAAACACTCCTACCTAACCAACATTCGCATCCTTTAGATGTTCACTAACAAGTTAAACATAATGCACGGCAAGCACTTTGTACATAGCTCTCAATATATCTGTTCTTTTCGACGTTAGCATCATTCAAATGTTCATCAAATAGTTAAACATTGTGCAGGGAAAGCACATATACATACATAACAAGCTGTACTTTTCAAACGTCAGATGTTCATTCCATAGCGATAAACCTTACGTAGGACAATCACATACATACAAAGCTCCACATCTCCAACTTACAAGCGTCCACAAAATGTTCATCAAATATAGATAAAATAGAGCAAGACATGCACTTACACACTCTCCTTTACTTTTTCATGTCAGCGTCCTTCAACAAATTATCAAGCACATTGAGTCGGTCGGCTTTCTTCTCAACCTCTAACTTTAAGAGATCAATCACCCTACGCAGGTCATCAGTATCTGTATCTGCATTTTATGGAATATAAAAGAATTGGAGAGTTGTAATAAAAAATAGAAAAGCCACAAAGTTAAGCAAAAAAGTAGCAAACATATAATTAATAATAGAGATACAACAAAAAATAAAGGTCAATCGTAAAAATACAAAAAATGGAACAGAATGAAATGACTGAAAATTAACGAATTTGCAAGAGAAAGAAAAAAATGAAGGTACATACAAAATAATGAGAAATAAATGTAGATAAATTGGACGAATGGGAATAATTCAGATGAATGAACAAGGATTGACCTAAATGGAAAAGAATGGAGAAGAATGGAAAAGAATAGAAATCAATTAAAATGAATATGATTTTGAACACATAAGGATAATTGGAAGAGAAGATGAATTGCAAGTAATGAAAAATAATGAAACAATGGATATGAAAGTGAACACATTGAGATAACTGGAAAAGAATTGAGATGAATTGAAAAGATTGGAAATAAATGGAACCATAATGTGAATGAGAACAAATGGAATTTAGTGGAACGGAATGGAGATGAATGAGATAGAATGAAATTTAGTGGGACAGGGTGGAGATGAATCAGACAGAATGGAATTTAGTGGGACAGAAAGAGGACGAAGGAGACATAATGGATTTTAGTGGGACACAGTGGAGATAAATGAAACAGAATGGAATGTAGTAAGACAGCATGGTGATGAATGAGACTGAATGGAATTTTGTGGGACAGCGTGGAGATGAATGAGACAAAATGGAATTTTGTGGGACAGCGTGGAGGTGAATGAGACAGAATGGAATTTAGTGCGACAGAAAGAAGACGAATGGGACATAATGGATTTTAGTGGGACAGAATTGTGATGAATGAGACGGAATGGAATTTAGAGGGACAGAATGGAGATTAAGGAGACAGAATGAATTTTAGTGGGACAGAGTGGAGATTAATGAGACAGAATGGAATTTAGTGGGACAGATTGGAGATGAATGAGACAGAATGGATTTTAGTGGGACTGAGTGGAAATGAATGAGACAGAATGGATTTTAGTGGGACAGAGTGGAGATGAATGGGACATAATGGATTTTAGTGGAACAGAGTGGAGATAAATGAGACAGAATGGAATTTAGTGAAACAGAATTGTGATGAATGAGACAGAATGGAATTTAGTGGGACAGCGTGGAGGTGAATGAGACAGAATGGAATTTAGTGCGACAGAAAGAAGACGAATGGGACATAATGGATTTTAGTGGGACAGAATTGTGATGAATGAGACGGAATGGAATTTAGAGGGACAGAATGGAGATTAAGGAGACAGAATGGATTTTAGTGGGACAGAGTGGAGATTAATGAGACAGAATGGAATGTAGTAAGACAGCATGGTGATGAATGAGACTGAATGGAATTTTGTTGGACAGCGTGGAGATGAATGAGACAAAATGGAATTTTGTGGGACAGCGTGGAGGTGAATGAGACAGAATGGAATTTAGTGCGACAGAAAGAAGACGAATGGGACATAATGGATTTTAGTGGGACAGAATTGTGATGAATGAGACGGAATGGAATTTAGAGGGACAGAATGGAGATTAAGGAGACAGAATGAATTTTAGTGGGACAGAGTGGAGATTAATGAGACAGAATGGAATTTAGTGGGACAGATTGGAGATGAATGAGACAGAATGGATTTTAGTGGGACTGAGTGGAAATGAATGAGACAGAATGGATTTTAGTGGGACAGAGTGGAGATGAATGGGACATAATGGATTTTAGTGGAACAGAGTGGAGATAAATGAGACAGAATGGAATTTAGTGAAACAGAATTGTGATGAATGAGACAGAATGGAATTTAGTGGGACAGCGTGGAGGTGAATGAGACAGAATGGAATTTAGTGCGACAGAAAGAAGACGAATGGGACATAATGGATTTTAGTGGGACAGAATTGTGATGAATGAGACGGAATGGAATTTAGAGGGACAGAATGGAGATTAAGGAGACAGAATGGATTTTAGTGGGACAGAGTGGAGATTAATGAGACAGAATGGATTTTAGTGGGACAGAGTGGAGATTAATGAGACAGAATGGAATTTAGTGGGACAGAGTGGAGATGAATGAGACAGAATGGATTTTAGTGGGACTGAGTGGAAATGAATGAGACAGAATGGATTTTAGTGGGACAGAGTGGAGATGAATGGGACATAATGGATTTTAGTGGAACAGAGTGGAGATGAATGAGACAGAATGGATTTTAGTGGGACAGAGTGGAGATGAATGGGACATAATGGATTTTAGTGGAACAGAGTGGAGATAAATGAGACAGAATGGAATTTAGTGAAACAGAATTGTGATGAATGAGACAGAAAGGAATTTAGTGGGACAGCGTGAAGGTGAATGAGACAGAATGGAATTTAGTGCGACAGAAAGAAGACGAATGGGACATAATGGATTTTAGTGGGACAGAATTGTGATGAATGAGACGGAATGGAATTTAGAGGGACAGAATGGAGATTAAGGAGACAGAATGGATTTTAGTGGGACAGAGTGGAGATTAATGAGACAGAATGGAATTTAGTGGGACAGATTGGAGATGAATGAGACAGAATGGATTTTAGTGGGACTGAGTGGAAATGAATGAGACAGAATGGATTTTAGTGGGACAGAGTGGAGATGAATGGGACATAATGGATTTTAGTGGAACAGAGTGGAGATGAATGAGACAGAATGGAATTTAGTGAAACAGAATTGTGATGAATGAGACAGAATGGAATTTAGTGGGACAGCGTGGAGGTGAATGAGACAGAATGGAATTTTGTGGGACAGCATGGAGGTGAATGAGACAGAATGGAATTTAGTGCGACAGAAAGAAGACGAATGGGACATAATGGATTTTAGTGGGACAGAATTGTGATGAATGTGACGGAATGGAATTTAGAGGGACAGAATGGAGATTAAGGAGACAGAATGGATTTTAGTGGGACAGAGTGGAGATTAATGAGACAGAATGGAATTTAGTGGGACAGAGTGGAGATGAATAAGACAGAATGGATTTTAGTGGGACTGAGTGGAAATGAATGAGACAGAATGGATTTTAGTGGGACAGAGTGGAGATGAATGGGACATAATGGATTTTAGTGGAACAGAGTGGAGATGAATGAGACAGAATGGAATTTAGTGAAACAGAATTGTGATGAATGAGACAGAATGGAATTTAGTGGGACAGAGTGGAGATGAATGAGACAGAGTGAATTTTAGTGGGACAGAGTGGAAATGAATGAGACATAATGGATTTTAGTGGGACAAAGTGGAGATGAATGAGACAGAATGGAATTCAGTGGGACAGAAATGAGAGAAATGAAGAAGAATAGGTATGATTGTAATTATTTGGACGGCAAAGAAGTTGATTAGAAAATAATTGTGAAATTAAAAACTAATGAAATGGAATTATGTTGAATTGGATTAAAATATAAATATTACGCTAAATGCAATATGGTGGAATATAAAACTGTTTTAGTTGCTGAGTGGGATAGGTCCCTTCTTTACTGCTGCAACATTAACATAAAATATACAAATGTAATTCGAATCCATACCGCTGACGTTGCTTTCCTCGCCATTGTCTTCTCCATTGCCATCCTCGTCAACTGGTCCATTGTTAGTCTCGCTGCCTTGTCCATTGCTTCCACCGCCCAATTGGTCCGATATATTCTCGCTATTTCCTTCACTGTTAGATTCGTTATCTGGAATATCGATATTCTCGTTGTCTTGTCCACTAGACCCCCCGCCAAATGGCCCGCTTCCGCTGAGTGGTCCGCCTCCGCTGAGTGGTCCGCCTCCGCTGAGTGGTCCGCCTCCGCTGAGTGGTCCGCTTCCGCTGAGTGGTCCGCCTCCGCTGAGTGGGCCGCCTCCGCTGAGTGGTCCGCCTCCGCTGAGTGGGCCGCCTCCGCTGAGTGGTCCGCCTCCGCTGAAAGGTCCAAGACCGCCTGTAGCGTCATTACCGCTTGGTCCGAAACCGCTATCAGCGTCATTACCGCTTGATCCAAAACCGCTATCAGCGCCATCACCGCTTGATCCGAAACCGCTATCAGCGCCATCACCGCTTGATCCGAAACCGCTATCAGCGCCCTCACTGCCATATTGTCCTGCATTTGTGCTGAGAATCAGTGTGATATACAACCGTTGCTGATTCTCCTCTGTAATAGCAAATACAACGCAATACTTTGATTTCTTTTTTTATTCACCACGGCGACACAAAAAGGGTCAACACAATGCTGTATAGAATTATTGGTTAAACAATACCCATACCACCGGGACCGGGCAGGTCTGTTTTTCACATGAGTGGAAGAGTTCCCGAGCTCGAAATTAGAAAAAAAGATACGTCCTGTGTGAATTACCACAGATTAAAATGTGAACTACTATTCAAAGGTATATAGAGTTATTGTAAAAGTTATAAAAACAAAGAGACAAGATGTAACACATACAAATAAAACAAAAACATGTACCGCCCTGGAACCGTTAGTCGACAATGTACCGACTGGGGTGTTTAACCTGGTTTGCGGAGCGCTTCATGGTTTAAATACTGCTTCCGTAGTTGAATCGGCGTCCACCGGCTTTGCACCGTAGCCATATCATGGCTCCAAAGTTACTTTACCGGCATTCACCGGCTGCTACCGTGCCAAACCGTAGTTCGACCGGCATGAGTCGGGGCTACGTCGGCTCTCCTCCGTGACACACCTTGGCCAGACCGGGAGTCATCGTATCTCCACCTTAGACACACCCCTTGCCGGTTTTCTACGGTTTCACCCGATAGTCTTACGGTGGAGAGACGGATCATGCCGGAAGAGCTACGGTTATGCCCCGAATCTCCACGGAATAAGCTGGCATTGACTTTACTCTCCAATGAGTCCCGGTTGTAATAAAATTTGAAACAATACCGGGGTCACTACCCGGTGATCACCGGTTCAACACTGTTTATCCCAATTAAATGCGATGCTTCCCGGAGTTGCTACGGTTATGATCCCGTTTGCCCCCGGTGTCCAAACCGGGATGCCCTTTGGGCTGTATACCGGGACAGTGTGAAGTAGGCTTTGAGAACTAACCGTGTACATATGCTTAAGCATTTGAAACTATATAAGGAAACTTTTTATTATGCACTGTACTGTACAGGGCCGCTACTGACAAAATAACTTTAGGGATCACAAATAATGATCTCGAATGTCTGTTTTAACGAGAGTATAAGACAAACATTGAATTTGTATTCATGACGTGATCAATTAGATTATACACTGCATTGTCGATTCATTTTAAAAACATATCACAGGAACACAGCTGTTCGTCTTCACATTTAGAAATTGTGTTTGGGTAAGAAGACTATTTGCCCCACGTCTCCGCACTAATAAAAATGTCCAGCATAAGACAACTCGAGTAAGGTGAGCTCATTAAGAACAGATGCTTAAATGACAACATATCCGTGATTTTGTCCGTGTTTTCATTCGAACAAGTTAAAAAATATAGAACATAGTGATTTTATATCGTTTTTCTCATCTGGTAAAAGGTGAACAACTCATTTCTTAATGCATAAACTTTGTTTATAGTATATTAATTTTTAAGTTTTTTTTATTGCAGTAGCATGTTCACTCAATTTATATAACGCCAGAATCGTGGTGAAGCATGAATGAAACTTTTACAGTTAAATCGTTTAGAGTCCCTTATAGTTGACCGAGGCTCGTCGCTACTATACATGCAACTAAGAACAGTCAATCAATTCTTCTTTATCCGTTTCACGTCAGCTGATCTTAACCATAAATTGCCCATGAGGTGTAGCAACATTAGCTAAGGGATGTCTTACGGTACACAATTTCAACTTATCAGCAAACTGAACCCGTGACACGTAGAGACAGTAATCAAGACAAGAGCGCCGTCGCGTAATAGTAGAGGCACCAATTTATAACTCCTCTGACGGCTTAGACTCTAACCTCGTAGGTTCGAGTCCTGCTTGGGGCGAAGGATTTAATGTGGGACGATCTTCCAGCTGACATTTGGTGCGCTGGTTTTTTTCCTAGATATTTGTTTGGGTTCTTCCTTCAACAAAATAGCTGTAGGTCGCTATAATTATCATAATGTTTAAAAACAATACAAAAACAACGGTGTGAGCTGGACAACAACACGCAAATGTTCGTACCTAGTGTGGACACTCGTCCCTGAAGATCCTTTATTATGTCGGCGAGTCCCGAGCTGAAATACGAATGTTAAAAGTTATCATTAACTTAGGAATACTACAATTTGCGGTTGTATTTTTAATCTTAATTAAGAATAAATGAGTATACACTAGATGTGTGCTTATAACTGTTGATATATATGTAACACTATTTAAAACCGTATGTTTGAACACATAAAATGTATGTTATATTTAAGTAAACATGTCTAAGGATGATAACTTCTTCCGTATAAATCGTCAATCAACATACCATGTACGCCATAATAGCTACGGCCGTAAAATATGGATCTTGTGAGTTAAGCACGTCAACAAATTGCAAGGGAATGATTAGCGCCACTATTATTGTCAGTTCGCTTAAACACCTTAAGATATTTTCTAAGCACCATACACAGAAAAGTGTAGTCTGAAATAATCTTCTAGTTATCGGGTTTTATCAGAACTAGTAGGATATGGTAGGTTACAACATGAACAAATTACTTGAGACATTCCGATTAAAATGAAACAGATCATGTTTGTTCAACAGACATATTCCTAATACAAAGAGAGAAAAAACAAAAACAACAATAATCAAGTTGTTTTGCCGGGCAAAAACGATTGGACTTAATATTAAGTGATGGTGGTAACAGTAAATTACAAGTGTTGTCATCTATAAAACGAAATATACTTACAAAGATGGTCTGGACTGCGGGAAGGCATAGGTCACGACAGAAACTGCCAGAACAAGAAGAAGTACGAGCTTCATATCTGCAAAGTACAAAAGGTAGACCATAGACATTTATAATTGTATTGATCTGCAAGTTGTTAATTCGTATGTGTCATGCATATTGATTACTAAACCATGATGCACTCTCGCCTTTGTGAAATGATGATTACCAGTTGCGTTTATATGAAAATGTTTAACAACAACTACAGCTACAATAACAACATTCCAACCCTTTATGTGTTTTGCTGATGATTTCTTTGAGCGAATAATAGCCAAAGGTGTTTTCATGACTTGAATAGTAAAAATGTAACACCGCAACATAAATGTAACAAAAATAATCGATATTCCAAAATGTAAATAAGATTGAATTAAATAAGTATTGATAAATGACCACAACATTTCATATGGACCGTTCCAAACCATTTATTTTAACCAGTCAGAAAGTGGTATTTTTTACCTTTTTACACAATCAGAACGGGTAAATTCGCTTACTTCTCAAAATGGTCCAGAAGGGATTAAATGGAAAATTCTAATGCTACCTCGAACGTGTAACTTAAGGAAAAAGCTATGACATTGTCATTAAAATACCCCTTGTCCCGTCGGGTGAACAATACAATCTGGTTACAGTTTGTTTTAATTTGTTTGCATGCTTGGTCGTGTATGCATATGTTATCGAAGCATATTTATATTTATTACCTACCTTTGTATATGAGTATATGACTGGATGATTTTTATTGTACAATTAATAAGAGAAAGAAAACATCGTGAACTTGTGGTATCCCATGCGACGCAGAGAGCTAACTTTTACTTTAACAGTCCTTTTATTGGTATAATGACTCGTTCATAATAAATGCTTAAAAGCGATATCCGACAGTTTGCCTAACATTAAATATACGTAACAAATCTTACCAATGTTTTGGGGAGTTGGGCAGTATTACTGCATAAACTAATAGTTTAGTTTAACTAAGTCTGCATATACCATACCATAAATGCTCATACAACACAAATCGTTTAAATTCATTATTTCTAACTCTATAAATATGCACGATGGGGATTTCAGCTTAGAGAGATATCGACGTCAGAGCTGATTTCCCGAATGATCATTTAACGTGATCTCAAAAGTACATTTAAGTGGTCCAGTGACTTTCTCAGTTAAAAATAGCTACCTGTGCAGCGTGGCTGTTATAGAAAATGCATTTCTTGTCATGACAAATGGGATATTTTTTTACTTTAAACGTGGATATAAGGCATTAATGAACAGCATTTCTATCTATCTAGCTAACACAATTATTTGGTTGTATGAAAGAAAAAATGGTTAAAACTTTCGGATACCACCTTTAGTATCGAAGGATATTTCGATTTGTTAGTATTTTCAATTGCATTGATTACTGCTGTGCTCTTCTGTTGTTGTCTGCTACATTGATACATTTGGTTATTGCAAACTGCGATACCCTCGGAGTTCACGTTTCTTGCATAACAACAGCAAGTTCTTGTTATTGCTTGCTACATTATTGTGTCCATTCATAAAGCTTTTCCATTAGAGGCTTTCTAAAGCGGCGCCCAGAGAAATTGTACTGTCTCCATATTTTTGTGCCTGTTTTCACCGTGGTTTTACGTGTACCTATTTTTTTATCCGATTGCATCAATAAACACGAGGATATAGTATTAACATACCCCAAACCATCCATATTAATTACTTAAATGTCATGAATAGTGCTGTTAAACTCGAATTGATGTGTTTCAATTTTCAACCATTGAGTGAACTTATGGATAAAACTTATGGTATATGAACACGTGGCTTTTCATTAATCACATTTTTATTAAAGCTATGGCAAAACATATCATTGGTCCTGTCCGAAAGATTATTATTATTCTGGTTTTGATGCCAACATTCACACTGTGATAAAATCACCGTTTTGTGAACAAAATGGAATTCAAATGAACACTTGCGTCATTTAAATCAAATGCAATAAAATTTTTACAAATGCAATGAAATGAACTCGAACCATCGACCTGAGCTTTAAGAGTGAAGCTTCCTAACCAGAAATCCAGAGGTCGATGCAAGATGTTGTTAGTTCAATTTAGTCTGGCAGGGCAGCTAAATGGATATATTATTGAAAAGAAAGCATATTCTTATAAAAGAAAGTGTGATTGTCGTAATTTGTCTACTTTTGTTGTCATTAAATTCATCGGGATATTTGCTTTGACGTGCAGTGGACTTTGGACGTTTAATTCCGTACCGAGAACAGGTGACTTCAACCGCTTTCATTCATTTTTAAAGAAGGATTTTTCTGCGACAATCAAAATTTTTTCTATGCTTTTGTAAAACAGAAATACTACTTCCCTAAGCCAAAAACACACGAGTCATTATTGTTTAAATGACTTTACTTTTTTATTTAATTACTTTATTACATGTGAAACCCGTAAGCAATTCTTAAGAAAACGTGTTAGTTTAGACCGTTTTATTTCATTTGGATCAGTTTCTGTTTCAATGATCGTCATTAGAAAAAGCAACAGCACACAGCTTGTTTGAGGTTAGAGCTCTCTTAACAAAGAATCACCCCCCTAGTCGGTCTTTGTGCCGACTGACTGTTGCTAGTGGATAACTGGTTGCTTTCTATATAGGGTAGGCACGTGTCAATATATTGTACTTTTTATTTTCATCTGAGATGAGTGGGTTTTTTTTTTTCATTTGCCTAGCCCTTTACCAAATTTAAATATTTGTTGTAATACCAATGAACATGGCCATATTTGCTTAATCCTGTCTATATTGAGACTTTGCTCACGCACATACTTTTAATGTCTAAATTTTACTTATATATACATATTTAACATTTCACTATTTGACCATACATTACCTATTTCGGATTTATGGTGTATATAAAATATGATTGGTAACGGGACCTATATTGTTGGTATCAAGCTTTAAGCTTGAGGAAAACATCAACTGAGAACGAATTATGCAAGCTGGAGCACTATTATATAACCTTTATATTAAATAACACCTCTACAATCACCAACAGGAGCAACAACAACATCATAAACGTACTCCAACTACAGTCAACCAACCCTTAATCTTGCTAACATCTTACTACCCACGTTTGCCCCAACGTTTTATGAGCGGTATGTATGGGCGTAAACACAAATGGTATATTTGCCATTGCCTAAGGGATGATTTTCTGAACCGGATTTACGTAATCTTACTTTTTGTAGAACGTGTTTTTCGTTAAACGCGTGGTTTTGTTTGATGGCTTCATGTTGATTAAAATAGTATGTTTAATTTCCGTATCGTGATTGTCATCTTCGTACCTCTATGCTTCACTCGAAATCTTTTTTTTAAATGGCTAATTTAAATTTCTTCTTTGCAAGATGTGATAAAAACGTGTATCATTGCAATACATGTAATAAACTTGTTTAATGGCGTATACTCATTTGTAATGTAATATCAAGGTCACTTATGTAAAACCTAGAAATTAAGTGGCTTAAGTTGAACAAAATACAATATAAATACAACAAGCACAGCACATCTTCATCTCCAGCTTTATACGCTTGAATTATTCCAGTCCACCTTACCATGATATTTAAGTGCCCAGACTGTAGTTTGGGCTATAAACATAAAAAGAAAACCGATATTTATCAATAATGTTAATCTCAAACTAAATTTATGAGCTGTTTGCTGTTCACGTTAATTTTGTTCTCAGTCGGTTAATTTCCTACATAACAATGTTCCCAAAAAGAGACACAAAACAACCACACCGATTGCTTTTAACTTATACTTGTGCTGTTAAAGAAGATTGTCACAGCTATCAAAGCGTGGCAAATGCACGTATTAGAGCTGAGTTATATATCAAACCAATTTTTTACGATTTTCTGAATCTTCTGTCCTGGTTTCAACGCGATTAAATATGTCCCATTCACCAGTGTATCACCATCGGATCGAATGACTCGTGCAAGATATTACTTTGACAGCCCCTTCCCGCACACCTTCATAAGGGATAGTAAATTGGCTTGCGATGGGAAACATGTTGTACTTACTTATTATTGGCTCAAAACTGTTTAAATATAGCAAGTCTAACAAAACATAAAACTAAAATTAAAACTACTTAAAAAAACAACAGAAATGTACAAACCGCAAAATTAACCACACATTTGAATGTAATATTAAAGGAAAATAACAATTTACACGTAGCAAATCGCAACATTATCTAATATACACATATTTGACGTCTTTATGTTTTTTTTTTTGTAATGCGTTAACAGTTCGAGTACAATGACGTTTTAAAATAAATACTAAATAAATGTTAAAAGTCAAATGTTGGGCACGAATTGTCCAAGGGACGCTAACGAAATTCAGACATGAAGTGCTTATTAAACACTAGCTTTCTCAAGTTATGGGCCTTCAAAAGGCATGGACCTTCAAAAGGCAAAATAAAAATCCAAAGTCCGCAATATTTGAACAATCAAATCAAGAATCTAGTTAATATGATAATTGAAGGACCATTCTTTTTTTGCAGTTGTTTAAAAATTAAGAATAATTTGGTAATGAAGTATTACTATTATTGTGTACTCATTTAAAATAGACTGGCAAATTATTGTGATTATATGTAGGTAAATTTTATGACCAAATATGGAAAATGTGTTTTGTTATTCTCTTCCTGATGTCTAGATAAAATAGCTCATTTATTATGGGTAAAGGGGTTAGGGGAGGTGGGCTTGAATGAAAAAAAAACACCAATGAAGCATAAACATCATTTAACCAACGTATCATCCAATCTTCTAACTATTGCCCAACCTTACTTTACCCATTTATACCATATGTACTTGTAATTTAATTGATGAACGAGCAACTTCCCAAGCGGACTGTTACTCATAGGTAGGCGTCTAACTATGGCAGTTGAAGCGTTGATTTCAAACTGCATGGGTTTTACTTGTAAATTAGCTATGATCTAAGGAAAATGTCGCAGATAAGGTTCTCTTCTTGATAATTGCTTTTCGCTACCACAAATGGTCTTATTTAATGACTATATATTGGCTGAAATTTGAGGTTCAAAATCCGTATCGCGATTGTCATCTTATTTACAATTGTTCAATAAGTTATGAACTATGAATATACATATGACTTCTTCAATAGTCTACGTTGCCAATTGGTGGATAAAATGTATCTCATGGCAATACATGAAAATAATTGTTTTAGTTTTTTGCATATTGTACAACTATATTGAAAATAAAATAAAAAGCAGTAAGCTGAGCACGTCAATATTTATAAACTTATATAAATGTATCTAAAATATATCAACTCAATTACACTGTAAATGCTGAACACTTATCGGGGACCTATTTTTTTAATCACATTTCTCATGTATACATATATAATTTAAATGACGGACGAGTCTTCTCCAATAGGTTACTTATACGCTTAGTCCTTTAATGGCGGATGAGATGTTGATTTCAAAATGTACGGGTATTAACAATAGGACATGTTTGTAAATCAGCCCAGGGATAATGTCCCTGATTTGCATCTCATTTCTGCAAACTTACCTTCGTAAATTGCTCTTTGCAACACGCGAATGACTTGTTAAATGTTACATTAAGTTGAGCATTTAATTACTATACCAGGATAGGTGGGTTGTCATCTACTTGTTTACCAAATATGGTTTAATTGGTTTGAAAAGTAAGCGCACTTTTAAATGTTTGTCTTAGTCAAGGCTAATTGTTTAAAGCTGTGAATTTTGAAGGAATGATTTAATGAAACTTTAATAATAAATACACAAGAAGAAACCAAACCATAGAAAATGTCTCCATCTACGTTATGTTTGTTTGTTTATTGGAGTTTTCGTCACACCAGCTGTATTTCAGTTACCTGAAGACGGTGTCCACTTGAAGCAGATATAGTTCTTCCTTCACTGTGTAAAGCATGTCGAGAACACTTGGCATAATACTACACCCAGTCACAGTTTCCTGATCCCGTGCCAACCGGTTGTGTAACTACCCTTATATTTGCTAGAGTACGACTTTAATATGTCGCCGTCCGGGTTCGAATCTCGAATATATATAATATAATAATAATATTAGGCCTTGTAAGGCAATACAAATTAAAATTAGAATCGAATTACTCGGGCATGCACAATTATGAGATGTCTCCTGTCATGCCAAAATTTTTAAAAAGGGCATAAGCGACAGTGAACACATATTATTATTGAGCCAAAATTTGAACAAAACGTACATTCTGTTGAATTGATTGGTATACAATATGTTCAAAGGAGCAACACACACAAAAACCCACACACAACCACCCACTTACCCAATTACACACAAATACCCACCACCCACACCTAACCAACCAACTACACCCCCCACAAACACCCCGCAACACAATCACACACACACAACCACCCTCCCCCACAAACACACACACAAACACACACACACAACCACCCACGCACAACCATCCACCCTTACACTCTAACACACACAACCACCCAAGCCCACACAAAACACCCACAACCACCCACAAACACAACCACCCCCCATCCCACACACAACCCCCCTCCCCCCCCCCCACGCACAAACACCCCTCCCAAAAAGAAAACACACACAAACACACGCACACAACCACACAACCAACACACAAAACACACACAACCACCCGCCCCACCCCTAAATGCAGCCACCCACCCAACCAACCACACACACAAACACACAAATCGCCCCCTCTCATTTCTTGTATACGTTTTAAGAACTCTTTTTTTAAGCAAACATTGACTCTTATTGAACTAGTTACAAACAGTAATCTTGTTAATATTTAACCTTCACATTAAAGAATAAGCACTTACAAAATAGACACAACCATAATAAAAGCAATTAAAACATATATGAGAATTTAAGGGAAGACACATGGAATTTATAAATACAGTGATTTATTTTAACAAACCTGGAAAGATGACCCCAAACCGTGATATTGGAAGTTTAATCGCATAAATCGTTTCAAATATATATGTATTAAAGTAGTTAATACTTTAATACTTCCTCGCATTAAATCTCGTCTTCGTTAATTCGTTGTCATCTATTAGAGCTCTGTTGACTCGAAGGAAGAACAAACAAATCTAGGGTAGTTTATTACATTAAATGCGAAACTGGTGATAAAGGCTATGTTAAGAAACAAGGAACACCACTGGAAACTCGCATGTGAAAACATGCCAATGCACACTGATGAAGACTGTAAAACAGTCGAGATCTAGACGATATTTGTCGATTTCGGTGTATGATCGTATTTTATTTCACGAGAGGTAATAGAAAAAAATGTTTTAATTTGCAACCACGAGTAAAAATATTATTTTTCTATGACCACAAGGGAAGTAATATATGATCTTACACTGAAATCGACAAAACAATTTCTATATCATTTATTAGGCTTATTTCGTCTTAAATCTTTATTTTATCAAATATTTTTCCATACCCCTTTGGTTACTAATTGTCTCCCTTTGGGACCCAGCGCGAAAATGATAACTATAATTCCAGGCCAGAGGGAAATGATAAGGTTTTCTTTCACTGGTATTTCTCACGTGTTCACCAAAACGCATGAAATAAAATAGTTAGAATATGTCCTCAGAAAATGTTTTGTGCATTCTACCATGAATAATTTTTCGATTTTGTCTCTAAATTATTTTCCTTTTAAAATAAATTGACATATTAGACAGTAAGCCACATTTATAAGAAAAACATAAACAGCGTTACGTTCTTTACCAATTAACTTAAGTAGTAGCGATAGCAAAAACAAAGTTCTGATACTGTGGATTGTGTAGCTAGTAGCTATATACGAAAACTTAGTTATGTTACTGTGGATTACTTAGATAGTAGCTATACGCGAAAACTTATGTCAGATATTATTGCTTTCTTTGCAAACAGCAATGTGCAAAACAAACTTAAGTTCTGATATGGTTGATCGCTTATTTAGAAGAAATGAGCAAAAACATTATTTTAGTATTTTTGTTTGCTTTGCCTGAAGCAATAAGTAAAAAGCTTGATTCTGATATTGTTAAACGTTTTGCTAGAAGCGCTGAGCAAAAACTCAGTTCTGATTTTGTAGATTGCATAGCTAGTAGCACAAAAACTAATCTATAATAAGGCAATACAGCAAAATAGAGAAACGACATACCTGCTTTATTAATTTGTCAATATGCAAAAACTGGAGATGGCTCGTCCGTCTACTCACACAGTTTACCCTGGTCTACAAGCCGATAGTTGTTTTCCTCAAGTTTTACCACAATCAAACCAGTTTTGCCCACAGGTCACGCCAGTTTGCACACAGATAAATATATATATATATATCAGGATGTCTAGCTTGCAAGGTTGATTAATCATGCGCGTCTTGATATCTTTGTCATCAGTTTTACATGAATCATAACATAGTGTTATTTCAAGTATATTGGATATATTTCTCACAAATATAAAATAATTTAATATGAATTGTACGTAGTGTAACATAGTATCATATAAAGTTTGCTTGGTGAAAAAGATGCACAAATTATTTTTTTAAAAATGGATTAAACTCAACATAAAAATATTTTAGGTCCTCTAAGTAATTTAAGATATATAAAATTTGAACTTGTAATAGTCACTATAAGTACAGTTGTACTGCTATAAAATTAAGACTGATACAGTTTGGTGTATTGTAACCAAGTCATTAGTTAGATAATGTTCCTGTGAAAATATTGTACTCTGCATAAGACGGATCCTACCAAATATATGCTGATTTCTTTATTCGCGAACGGAAGATGGAATCCTATATAAAACTATAAAACCATGGATGGAATTCAAGATACTTGTAATAAAATTTGAACCTATTATAAGAATATATATATTTAGAAACAGCCTTCTTTCAATTCGCCTATAATGTTTCAGGCGTTTTAATACTTCAAATTGTCGGGTCTGTTTATATAACTATATTTATAACAATCTATACTTCAATAAATTAAAACAACACAATAGGTTTTATCAATGCGGCACTAGGCACTTTACTTTCATTTTTTATTTAGTATATCCTCTTGTACATTGCATATTTTACAATAAAACAGAATTTTATCTTATAAGTTACAATACTCAACACATTTATGTAAGTTTAAGATGTAATTAAAAAGACCACGGCGATGCTTAAATTACGAATCCAAAATAAAAATAAAATGATTTTAACATGTTCAGCCTTACATAGATGTGCTACTTGCAGTGTTTATTACTTACGAATGACAATATGGGGTAGTGGTGGCGTCCTTTTAATCTGTTTGTTGGGGTTATCGTCTCACCAACAGTATTTCAGTTATCTGAAGACGATGTCTCCTTGAAGTAGATATAGTGCTGCCTTCACTGTGTATAGCATGCCGTGAACACCTGGCATGATACCACACTCAGTCACATTATCCTGACACCTGGTCAACCAGCTGTGGAACTACCCTTATATTTGCTTGAGCGTTAGCAAGGGAGGTTTTTAATCTATTTTTGTTTTAACATACTAACATGCATTGATAAAATTCTACTTAGAGGTGAGGCTTTGATACTCAACTCAACAATTCTTTTATTACTCAAATCGTTACAGGTGACATGAGTTTATAAATAATGTACAAACAGTACTTGCTATCTAAGCGAGGAAACACAAGAGTTAAACTAAAACGTATGTTGAAATTTTGGATGGAAGTTGATGCGTTTATAAAATTACAACATTGTTTAATGCAAATCTTATAAAAATATATTCCTTAATTTGAAAATGCGGGAGGTTACAGCTCGACATGAACGCTGTCTGTTTCGTGTATGACTTAGATACATATGGATACGATCTTATACATAGAAAAAGAAAAGTGTTAAATAATATTAGGCGACAAATAACTCGTGTAGAATTGTAATGATTTTCATACAGGGTATTGAGCAACATGTTTTTAACTGTCATTTAAATTACTCTTATGTGACCCCGTTTTGAAAACATATACACCGACCGGAGGCACGAGGTGGATTCATGTGCATGTGTTGGTAAACAAGACGAGCAACGTTATATATTTAGTCTTTATGATGTTAATATATAAGAAATTGTGAATTTACCGTCTCATTATGACGTGGAAAATTTGTCACAAGTGTAAATACCTAGCCAAAGTGTCATGATCATTGCTCTCAGTGTACTAACCAGGGTTTCAATATACATACATGTAACCTGCATATAAAACAAGACAGCGCCATGGCTTTGGAGAATCAGATCTAAAGGTATAAACTGTTTGTGATTTACTAGTCTTGGATAGCTAAACATGTTTTAATTATTAGACAAAACCTATTGTTGTAAATTGTAGCACATCAGTAAATAAGCTATAAATGTCAATATAAACTGAATACCAGTAAGCTAAAAACAAAACAAACAAGTGGTAACATCTAGTTGAAGATGCTTACTTTACCAAAATAATATAAAAGGCGTAAACAGATACATATGGTTATCATGTGACAGTCTTCTGGAGGATTTTAAATAAATTTACCGTAATATTATAGTTCTGATTTGTTTCTACTGCTATGAATTTGCTTAAAATTTTATCATATTTGGATTTGTATAAATTTTAACACAGTGTTGTCGTTCTTTTTTAAAGTGAGGGCATTTCAAAATATAATGATATTCATCAGCTACTTCTGGAGCTAAATTACAAGGTTGCACTTGCGATTTAAAACAATCACTCTCTCCCATCGGCCTGTTTGTATGGAAAATAATGATTTCCTGTTCTAAACTTGATCATTGCAAGTGTATAACAACTATTAGATTATTAGGATTGTTAAAAAGTTTTCTAATATTAATCTGTCTTTAATACCGGATGTTTTGTCCTTTTGTGGTAAGTTCTTGTGATGCATGCTATTTTAAATATATTGATCTTTTAAAGAGGTTACAGTTTAAGATGTGTGGGTATTTATATAGGCTGGTTCATATGGTTATTTTGTTCCCACATGTAACGTTTGCGAATTTCAATAAGTATGCTTTTTATACTATTAATCCATTTAACTGGAAATTCGGGAGATTACACATGGAGTTATATGTTGTAAAAGAAATCTTATCATGGTTTCCATTTATTAGATGTAACCAAAAATAAAGCATTCTTGTTTAGTTTTGTGTATTTTAAGAGGGAATCTTCCAGTCTCACCATATAACATATACAATGGGTTACTTCTTCTTTACTTACAGATGTGTCTTAAGAAGTCAGTGTGATTTTTTTCTATTTCAGAAAGGCCTTCATAGCCCATGATCTGTGAAGAATATGTGATTATTGGGAGAATCTTTTTTCTAACAGATCGATGGGTATATCAAAGGTAGGTAACGGTTGTAGAGTCTGGTGTACAAAAGGTGACTTGCTTTATTTGCTTGGAATGAAATATTTTTCTCATACAGAGGAAGCTTCTTTATTTTGAGAAAACAGTGCCAAGATATTAATATGTGTCCACAAATTTTAATTTTAAATAGTGTGTTGCTTGTTTGTCTACTACCAAAGCAAACTGCTTTGGTTTTATTAATATTAATGTTAAGCTTTTATGTTTTACAAATTAAACAAAATCACTCGTGCTTAAATGGAGGTCATCGGGATTGTCAGAGAAAAGTACTGTGTCATCTGCATACATCATTAATAATATTTTTAAATATGCCTCTTCCTTCTAAATTTATACCGTTTGGGCTTTTACATCTAGAACATTTTCTATATCATTGAGGTATATTGAGTTCGAACAAGATCGGTAAGAGATTCTCATTCGACGGACACCACATTTACATAGAAATAATTCAGAGGATATGGCTTTGGCACGGTCATAATCAGTGGATTGGCTGTTTTTGTATATGTTCATAATGGTGTTGAAAATTTTGCCATATATATTTGCCTTCAAAAGCTTTTTCTACAGACCCCACGCCAAACGGAGTCGAAAGCACAAGAGAAGTCAACAAATATATAATCAAGTTTCTTTTTGATTTTTTTTAGTAAGTTTGTATGCTATTGTGCAAAAATATGATCTAAAGTGGAATTACTTTTTCTGAAACCAGATTGATTTTCTGGAAGAAAATTGTTAGTGGTGAGGAAATTACAGTCTATTAAGTGTGGTGAATAAATTACTTATACAGCTAAGTAAGAATACATGCCTATAGTTAGATGGGTCAGGTTTACTCCCCTTGTTTTTATAAATTGGTATTATTACTCCTTTCGACCATTGTGAGAGTGTCAAGGATGAGGATAACGAAAGGAACATACACATGCAATATATTGAGAGCAGAATATTTAATACATTCATTTATTGTTTTGTCACAGCCAAGGGATTTTCCATTCGTTAGTTTTAGGCATTTAAATATTTCGTCTGTTGAAAATCGTTTGTTTAATAAGTCGTCATCCATATTAATGTTTATATCATCAAATATTTCTATATCACTTGTAGGGTGCTCACCATTATTTTCTTGTTAAAAGTTTTGGTATAGTGCTTCAACCGGTGTGATTTGTACATGCTGCTTTTCATCGACTGTTAGAATTTTCCAGTAGTAACTATGTTTTCTTTATTTAATGGATCTTAATTTTACTGTATTGTCATTGTGATGTTTATTTATGTATTTGTTCATTGTTTTTGTGTGTAATTTTTTGCAAAGTCTCTTCATTTATTTCTATTATCTATAGAGTGATTTTACATTATCTTTTACATGCTGTATTGTATAGCTTTCTTGCATTCATAGCCATACCGTGGCTTATAATTTATACACTTGGTTTTAAAAGGTTTAATTTTCTTTACTGGCTGGCTCATCTTATCACTTGTGCTTAGCATCTCGTTTCACTTTGCTGCTGTCAATTTTTTATTTGTCTCTTAAACTTGGTCATATTGGGCTTTTTTCCTGTCATAGCCTATCGTTTATCCGATATATTTTGCTGGTAGGTGTCAGTTTTAGAATTGTTCCATTTTGTCTTGTAATTAACATAGAGATCCTTCACAAGGTAGCTAAGTCCTGGGGATAGAATAAGAGAACATGCATGAAGAGTAATTTCCACAATGTCATGGCCATCTGAGAAAAGGGTGTCCGTGTCTGTTATATGGAATGTGTAAATGTGTTTATATTTTTACAAGCTTCTACAGAACAAATAGCATCATCCAGAACAGATAAATCTTTGAATGAACATTCCTTACTATCGATGCCGAATCTTCCGTTAGCAATTATTATATTGTTGCTTTACATGTATTTAGCAACCTTGGGTCATGGTTATTTACCTTGTGTCTTTTAATCGGAATATTTAAAGATAAACGGCTAGATTGGTCTAGATAATGGTTTTATTATCAAGGTCTACAATATCAGATATAAAGCCACCACACACTGTGTAACCGGCAAGTTCAGTTGTATGAGCATTCCAATCACCCAAGATCATTTATGTGTTATATTTCTTGTGCATACTGACTATCTCTAGTTCGAATATAAAAAATCATCATTCTTAAAGAAGCATGAGTTTTAATGTGTATACAGCGCGAAATATTACATCATTCTCTAAACATTTTGCTGATTTGCACAGTTTTATCCGTGCACTGAGTCACTATGTCACCTATATATTTAGAAAATTCATTTTTAACAAATACACCAAAATCACCAGATATTCTTATGTATTTTTGTTGTCTAGGTTTACTGAAAATCTGTAGTTGTCATCAAAGTTATTCAATTTGGTTCTGTAACAAAGAACAAATCATATTTTGTAATAGTATTTATGACACTTGGGTAATCGGACCTCCCTGTGAGTCCACACACGTTTAAAACATCAAATTTTGTCTTTTATTTGGTTTTCAGCTGCTTAGGGTCTATCTACACTGGTGGAAAGACTATTTGCACTGACGGGTTCTGATTGGTGGTCAATAGTAGAGGAATTGTCGTCACTAGAGGCATTGCCCGCTGCGGCATACGTTCTAGTGTTTGAAAAATGGAGCTCGAGAAGGTGTGGCTCATCTTCACCATTGTTGACTGCTCGTCTGGATTGACTGGAATTTCGTCTCCGGTGCTTATCCATGTCATTCATCATTATATTATAGTCATCATAACAGTTTGCACCTTCTGTTAAGTCACCTGAGATACTTGCAGTTTTGTGCCGTGGGGTGTGACCTTCAGTCCGGGAGCTCATTACAAACGACTTAGCATTTTACAACACGCTTGGCTGGTAGCTAATGTGGACTGTGCGTCTTGGGTTCGAGTCTCCGGCCTGTTTATTCTGAGCCAATAGTTTGTGTCGAGCGTCAACGATCTCAGACGAAGAGTCGCGATTAATGCCATTGTTGGATCTCTTAAGCTTATATGTAGATGAGATGACGGATTCAACTACTTGGAAGTCTCGGAGAAAATCTATGATAGGGCTATCGTTATCGCGGTTTGGGATGCTGAGACGGTGAGCCAGCAGGATGCAGACTTTATCCTGCATCCCAAAATGGTGAGGAGATCCTTGGCTATATTTAGACAATTCTCCTCGGGGCCTTGTTTTAGTATACCCTGGAATACCGAGTTGTTTCGCCTGCTATGAGCTTCCCTATCGTAAGCCCTATACTCTAGGACTTTTGTTTTCATCACCATGTTATTAACTTTGTCTTGAACACGTTGTACTGTTTGGTTTGTTTCTAGTTTCTTGTCAAGGGAGACTACCAGAGCCATAAATGTCAAATAAAGCGGCTATTTATACTTTGCGGAACGGAACGAAACGGAACGGAACAAACATTGAGGCACCACACGGGGCACAGCAATTTTTTTACTAATATGTAAATATATTAAATAAAAATAATGAAATATTGAAACTGCCTAGCGAACAGTCGATCTAGGGCTTTTTCGAACTGAACCATCTGAATACCTACTTCTAAATGGACATTATATATATAAAATCTTCGGGACTGCAAACAGTTGTTCCGTTTCGTTCCGCAAAGTATAAATATCCCCTAGGATAATGATATTTAGCGGAACGGAACGGAACAAGATTTGTAGCTGCCAAGTTCCCTACATGAATCAGAGGTGGAGGACTAATGATGTCAGACTAAATGTCTTATCAAATCGGCACGGAGAACATTGCCCGCCCAAGGATCGAACTTAGACACCGACGCTCAAACCTATTGATCTAAGCGGGTGGGTTGGAAAGCTTTATAATTATCGTAAACAAATTCAATTTAAAAAAATGTTTGCCATATAATTTGAATGTGCATGCACTAATAAAGCTGAAATATTACTATTACAGTCAGCATTGTGTAGAAACCATGTCTTTAACTCTATTTATTGTGATTCCGTTTCGTTCCGCAAAGTATAAATATCCCCTAGGATAATGATATTTAGCGGAACGGAACGGAACGGAACGGAACAAGATTTGTTATTCAATATCCATTTCCTCCTTTATAATGCTTGTATAAACTTCACATATAAATAATCATTCATGATGCATAAACAAAGTCGCAGGCTACCTATCCTGCTAATGAAGACTCGTCACTTTTAGAAATCACAACATATAAATAAAATACAGAAATGTGGAAACTATAACACCGTTTTCAACAGTATTTCAGTTATGTCACGATGGGCAGTTAACCTAAACAGTGTTCCTGGATTCTGTACCCGTACTTACCTGTTCTCCACAAGTAACTGCCAACTTCCCCACATGAATCAGAGGTGGAGGACGAATGATGTCACACACAATGTGATCAAATCGGCACGGAGAACATTGCCCGCCCAAGGATCGAACTTAGACACCGACGCTCCTTTCTACTGATTTAAGCGGGCGAGTTGGAAACTTATATAATTATCGTAAACAAATTAAATTTAAAACATGTTTGCCATACATAATTTGATTGTGCATGCACTAATAAAGCTGAAATATCACTATTACAGTCAGAGTTGTGTACAAACCTTGTCTTCAACTCTTATTTATTGTGATTCCGTTTCGTTCCGCAAAGTATAAATATCCCCTAGGATAATGATATTTAGCGGAACGGAACGGAACAAGATTTGTAACTGCCAACTTTTCCACATGAATCAGAGGCGGAGGACAAATGATGTCAGACTAAATGTCTTATCAAATCGGCACGGAGAACATTGCCCGCCCAAGGATCGAACTTAGACACCGACGCTCCTTTCTACTGATTTAAGCGGGCGAGTTGGAAACTTATATAATTATCGAAAACAAAATAAATTTAAAACATGTTTGCCATACATAATTTGATTGTGCATGCACTAATAAAGCTAAAATATCACTATTAAAGTCAGCGTTGTGTACAAACCACGTCGTCAACTCTATAAATTGTGATTCCGTTTCGTTCCGCAAAGTATAAATATCCCCTAGGATAATGATATTTAGCGGAACGGAACAAGATTTGTAACTGCCAACTTTTCCACATGAATCAGAGGCGGAGGACAAATGATGTCAGACTAAATGTCTTATCAAATCGGCACGGAGAACATTGCCCGCCCAAGGATCGAACTTAGACACCGACGCTCCTTTCTACTGATTTAAGCGGGCGAGTTGGAAACTTATATAATTATCGAAAACAAAATAAATTTAAAACATGTTTGCCATACATAATTTGATTGTGCATGTACAAATAAAGCTGAAATATCACTATTAAAGTCAGCGTTGTGTACAAACCACGTCGTCAACTCTATAAATTGTGATTCCGTTTCGTTCCGCAAAGTATAAATATCCCCTAGGATAATGATATTTAGCGGAACGGAACGGAACGGAACAAGATTTGTAACTGCCAACTTTTCCACATGAATCAGAGGCGGAGGACAAATGATGTCAGACTAAATGTCTTATCAAATCGGCACGGAGAACATTGCCCGCCCAAGGATCGAACTTAGACACCGACGCTCCTTTCTACTGATTTAAGCGGGCGAGTTGGAAACTTATATAATTATCGTAAACAAATTAAATTTAAAACATGTTTGCCATACATAATTTGATTGTGCATGCACTAATAAAGCTGAAATATCACTATTACAGTCAGTTGTGTACAAACCTTGTCTTCAACTCTTATTTATTGTGATTCCGTTTCGTTCCACAAAGTATAAATATCCCCTAGGATAATGATATTTAGCGGAACGGAACAAGATTTGTAACTGCCAACTTTTCCACATGAATCAGAGGCGGAGGACAAATGATGTCAGACTAAATGTCTTATCAAATCGGCACGGAGAACATTGCCCGCCCAAGGATCGAACTTAGACACCGACGCTCCTTTCTACTGATTTAAGCGGGCGAGTTGGAAACTTATATAATTATCGAAAACAAAATAAATTTAAAACATGTTTGCCATACATAATTTGATTGTGCATGTACAAATAAAGCTGAAATATCACTATTAAAGTCAGCGTTGTGTACAAACCACGTCGTCAACTCTATAAATTGTGATTCCGTTTCGTTCCGCAAAGTATAAATATCCCCTAGGATAATGATATTTAGCGGAACGGAACGGAACGGAACAAGATTTGTAACTGCCAACTTTTCCACATGAATCAGAGGCGGAGGACAAATGATGTCAGACTAAATGTCTTATCAAATCGGCACGGAGAACATTGCCCGCCCAAGGATCGAACTTAGACACCGACGCTCCTTTCTACTGATTTAAGCGGGCGAGTTGGAAACTTATATAATTATCGTAAACAAATTAAATTTAAAACATGTTTGCCATACATAATTTGATTGTGCATGCACTAATAAAGCTGAAATATCACTATTACAGTCAGTTGTGTACAAACCTTGTCTTCAACTCTTATTTATTGTGATTCCGTTTCGTTCCACAAAGTATAAATATCCCCTAGGATAATGATATTTAGCGGAACGGAACGGAACGGAACAAGATTTGTAACTGCCAACTTTTCCACATGAATCAGAGGCGGAGGACAAATGATGTCAGACTAAATGTCTTATCAAATCGGCACGGAGAACATTGCCCGCCCAAGGATCGAACTTAGACACCGACGCTCTCTTAAAACTCTTAATCCCCTGCCCAACCCACTTGTTCATCCTGATTTACTTATAACATTTGTGTCTATTTACTATCTGATTCAGGGGTGTAGCCAACAAACAATTTATCCTAAAAGAATGCAAGCATCCATTTACTAAGCCTAAATATATTTCATAGCACTGAAAAAGAAATATAGCTTTTAAGTATCAATTATATCATTTATACATAATTGCCTCAAGTTTCTTTTTTTTCTGCGGAGATATGAGACAGCATCAGTGTCGCGAGTTCGATCCTTGGGTGGGCAATGTTCTCCGTGAAGATGATAAGTCATTTAGTCTGACATCATTTGTACTCCACCTCTGATTTATGTGGGGAAGTTGGCAGTCACAAATCTTGTTCGGTTACGTAAGCTAAATATCATTATCCTAGGGGAAATCTTGTTCCGTTCCGTTCCGCTAAATATCATTATCCTAGAGGATATTTATACTTTGCGAAACGAAACGGAATCACAATTTATAGAGTTGAAGACAAGGATTGTACACAATGCTGACAGTAATGGTGATATTTCAGCTTTATTAGTGCATGCACATTCAAATTATATGGCAAACATGTTTTTAAATTTAATTTCTTTACGATAATAATATAGTTTCCAACACACACACTTAGGTCTGTAGGTAAGAGCGTCGGTTTTCGGATCGCAGAGTCGCAAGTTCGATCCGGGAAGTTAGCAGTTACTTGTGGAGAACAGGTAAGTACGGGTACAGAATCCAGGAACACCGTTTAGGTTAACTGCCAATCGTGACATAACTGAAATACTGTTGAAAACGGTGTTATAGTTTCCACATTTCTGTATTTTATTTATATGTTGTGATTTCTAAAAGTGACGAGTCTTCATTAGCAGGATAGGTAGCCTGCGATTTTGTTTATGCATCATGAATGATTATTTATAAGTGAAGTTTATACAAGCATTATAAAGGAGGAAATGGATATTGAATAACAAATCTTGTTCCGTTCCGTTCCGTTCCGCTAAATATCATTATCCTAGGGGATATTTATACTTTGCGGAACGAAACGGAATCACAATAAATAAGAGTTGAAGACAAGGTTTGTACACAACTCTGACTGTAATAGTGATATTTCAGCTTTATTAGTGCATGCACAATCAAATTATGTATGGCAAACATGTTTTAAATTTAATTTGTTTACGATAATTATATAAGTTTCCAACTCGCCCGCTTAAATCAGTAGAAAGGAGCGTCGGTGTCTAAGTTCGATCCTTGGGCGGGCAGTGTTCTCCGTGCCGATTTGATAACACATTGTGTGTGACATCATTCGTCCTCCACCTCTGATTCATGTGGGGAAGTTGGCAGTTACTTGTGGAGAACAGGTAAGTACGGGTACAGAATCCAGGAACACTGTTTAGGTTAACTGCCCATCGTGACATAACTGAAATACTGTTGAAAACGGTGTTATAGTTTCCACATTTCTGTATTTTATTTATATGTTGTGATTTCTAAAAGTGACGAGTCTTCATTAGCAGGATAGGTAGCCTGCGATTTTGTTTATGCATCATGAATGATTATTTATATGTGAAGTTTATACAAGCATTATAAAGGAGGAAATGGATATTGAATAACAAATCTTGTTCCGTTCCGTTCCGCTAAATATCATTATCCTAGGGGATTTTTATACTTTGCGGAACGAAACGGAATCACAATAAATAGAGTTGAAGACATGGTTTGTACACAATGCTGACTGTAATAGTAATATTTCAGCTTTATTAGTGCATGCACATTCAAATTATATGGCAAACATGTTTTTAAATTGAATTTGTTTACGATAATTATAAAGCTTTCCAACCCACCCGCTTAGATCAATAGGTTTGAGCGTCGGTGTCTAAGTTCGATCCTTGGGCGGGCAATGTTCTCCGTGCCGATTTGATAAGACATTTAGTCTGACATCATTAGTCCTCCACCTCTGATTCATGTAGGGAAGTTGGCAGCTACAAATCTTGTTCCGTTCCGTTCCGCTAAATATCATTATCCTAGGGGATATTTATACTTTGCGGAACGAAACGGAATCACAATAAAAAAGAGTTGAAGACAAGGTTTGTACACAACTCTGACTGTAATAGTGATATTTCAGCTTTCTTAGTGCATGTAATTACAAATGATATATAAAAAATTATATATATATATATATATATATATATATATATATATATATATATATATATATATATATATATATACATGTTCTCAAATTTAATTTGTGTATAATAATAAGATAGTTTCCACATTTCTGTATTTGATTTATATGTTGTCATTTCATAAACAAAGTGACGAGTCTTCATTAGCAGGATAGGTAGCCTGCTATTTCGTTTATGCATCATGAATGATTATTTATAAGTGAAGTTTATACAAGTATTATAAAGGAGGAAATTAATCATAAATAACAATTATTAAATCTTGTTCCGTTCCGTTCCGCTAAATATCATTATCCTAGGGGATATTTATACTTTGCGGAACGAAACGGAACAACTGTTTGCAGTCCCGAAGATTTTATATAAATAATGTCCATTTAGAAGTAGGTATTCAGATGGTTCAGTTCGAAAAAGCCCTAGATCGGCTGTTCGCTAGGCAGTTTCAATATTTCATTATTTTTATTTAATATATTACATATTAGTAAAAAAATTGCTGTGCCCCGTGTGGTGCCTCAATGTTTGTTCCGTTCCGTTTCGTTCCGTTCCGCAAAGTATAAATAGCCAATAAAGCTATCAGATTTTCAACACTTGTCATGCTTATAAATGGCACTCTTGGGCACTGTGTTAGAAACCGGGCTAGCCGTGCTAGTAGTGTGTATTCACCCACCTTTCAATCTACGTCGACATTTTTGGCCCAAAGTAGCATCGGATGGTTTTTCATTGTTTACGTTTGGACCAGGCTGGGAGCAATCATCTCGCATGTTAATTTTCCTGAACTTCTGCTTTTATTCCTTTGTTTTGACCCATTATTGTCGTTTTTTGACACTACCAATAGGTTTATCTATTTTATAATGGCAATACTAGGGTACTTAAGTGGGGGAGTCAAAAATATACTCAGTATTACCGACCGGTTCGTCACAGTTGCTTCCCTTTCCCCCCCCACACTCGATAATTAAATGGGTATTACAATGAAATGGGTATTTCGAAAATTGCTGTTTATTTTCTATTTGGAAAAAAAGAACAATTAAGTTATGAAAACACACATATACATGCATATTAAATATATATTAAGTATGACAATTCCAAGTAATATCATATTTGTAGGATCTATAGATATACATGTATCTTCATTGTAAGTTTGTGAAAGAATGTCTTAAAACTAAACATTATGATAGTAACAACATAATTATATAATTATAATTATAACACTGCGGGTTAAAATTATGTACATGAGATTAGCACAATTGACAAAAGGGTAATGTAAAATTAATTGTGGTATTCAGACACTTGGCCCACATGAAATCTATGCAACAACAAACCTGTATATTGTTGTGTTTCAAAATGCTTCTTATCTTTACATATTTTACATTTTAGGTGACTAAATTTTATGCGTTTATGGACATGTGTGCTAACAATCCTTTGTGAAATATATAACCCTGAATATATGCATGGAAAAGGGTTCACCTAATGGCATTCGTGTATCAGGTGTTACAAGACATTTTCAGCAGACATTTTCGACTAAGCATGTTTCAGCAATAACCGTCAATTAAATCAGAATTGCTATAATGTTTTCATGATATCTGTCTACCGACTATCAAGATTTAAATACCACCTTGAGTAAACATAATGAAATAAAAATCACAAAAATGAAACAAAATTAGCCTGCAACTTCAATACATTTAGTAGGATATTACCTGTTGTACAATGGAGAAGCAACAAATGTAAAAGTAAACATGCGAATCTACATTGTTTACTGTTTTGTGTGACTGACCATTTATACAGAGTGTATATAAATACTAAACACTATGAGTGTTAAATTGAGGTTGGTGGTATTTGAAAAGAATGAAATAGATTAAAAAATACAAAACACAATGACAACATTTTTAACAAACACGCCAAAAGCACCACCTGTGCAATGCGTTGTACACGCGCGTATACCAGTAGAAAATTTCTCATGTATTACATTCGCGCTGAACATTCCGAGTATCATATGCTTTCATAAAAAGACTTACATATATGCCTGATTTTTTTCATGTAAGGTATATTTTTGGTTTGAAACATACACGTCATACATTATAATATCAAAATAAAGCAAAACAAAACCACACACACGAGATAACTTTGCGTATATAACTATACCGCATAGAAGAAAATCTATTATTAAATTATTATATGCCATTGTAAAAGATGTAAAATTGTATTGTAAAAGGCAAAAAACTCAATTTTTTAATCGGACAAAACACATGCGAGTCAAACAAGTTAATATAGTTTTAATGGTTAAATCTTTATCATGTTTCATAAATGGGACAGTTTCATAATTACATATTTAGAAAACCAGTTTATCACTCGAGTCTTCATTTCTTGCAATGACGAAAGCTGATTTGTCAATAAAGTGTTGAACTTGAAACAATACTTGAATAATTTTATTAATATTTTTTATTAAATAGTTATTATATTTACATTCCTCTCCGAACCAAAAAACAGAGAGAAAAAAAAGAAAGAGCACGGATGAGAGACACCCAAGGCGCCACAGGGAGCACGAGCTTTAAACCAAAAATTATTATTCCGGAGCTAAACACGCTCTTACACTATAAATTCATTATGCAAAGTTACTAACCGTAACTCGGATAGGAACTATATTATCTGCTACCTTGTTTTCTTCCTTGTTGTCTGTAACATCCGTAATTACAAGCTGCAGGGTTAGAATTGGCATACTCGGTTTGGTTTGTTAATAAAGATATTTCCAAGCAGCTGCGAATTTCTATAATTGCTTATTCCTTTTAAAAAAAATGCAAGCTACACTTTATTGTTGCAATGTTCATTTTTCATCCTCAGCATCATTTAACGTTTAATTCGCCGGTGGCTGCAACGGAGCCAATTCTTTATCGGATTCGGGACCTTTTTCATTTTTCTAAAAAATAAATAAACAGAATAGTATTAAATGTAACGGTGTTCACATGCACTTAACAAAGTAAATATTAATATGTGAGTGTAAGGTTAACAAAGTTTTTTTTTTATGAAATAATCAGAAAAAAGGCAAAAAGATAATATGTATTTTCCTTGACATGGTCAACCTCCATCTGCGTCTCACTCCAAAATAAACAAATTTAAAATTGTGTAAACCGATGCGTTTTTATTAAGGATTTATCAAAATAAAAAAAAGGAAAAAAGTACCTTTTTGTTCTTCAAACGAAAAAAGGCTGCAGATGAACCAACAGCAATTACAGCAATAACTGTGCCAACAAGTCCAATAATGAGACCGACATCTACAAATAAATCACGATATTTTTATCTATCTGTTTATACTTACGATTTGATAAAGAGCACAGACAAATAACACGTATTTATTACATATACAATACCATACATCTATATTCTTTCGAAGGTGTACGAATCATGCACTGATATTACATTCAATAGGCCTCACACTTGTTTTAGTGTCTGTAGCTGACTTACACATTATTATACACCCGTCGAAGACGTGACGTATTATGGGATCACCCATGGTGGGCGGGCGGATGGGCGGGCGGGCGTCCGGGCGGACGGCGTCCTGATATATTTTTAGAGCATAACTCCAACACTATCAAAGCTATTGATTTGAAACATCCTAGGTGGATAGATCTCATTGAGAAGGGGTGCAGTACACAAGAACCATCACTCTGCACTTCATGATGTTGGGGTTATTGTCCTTTGTTTATTTTCTTGTCCGGAGCATAACTACAAGACTATCAAAGCTATTGACTTGAAACTTCACAGGTGGATAGATCTCACTGAGACGGAGTGCAGTGCATAAGAACCGTCACTGTGCACTTCAGGATTTTTGAGTTATTCCTTTTAGTTCAATTTTCATACTTGATGTTTGTCTGGAGAATTCTCCTATATTATCAAAGCTATTGACTTGAAGTCCGGACCTTCTAGCGCAGTCGGTAGAGCGTCGGCTCCAGGCACGGGACGGACTGGTTTCGATGCCGGGCCGAGACATATCAAAGTCGTTAAAATTGTAGTGGTATAGCTCCCTTGCTAACGCCTAAGCAAATATAAGAGTAGTTCTACTACTGGTTGGACCATTGTCAGGATAATTTGACTGGGTGTGGTATCATGCCAGGTGTTCACGGCATGCTGTACACAGTAAAGGCAGCACTATACCTGCTTCAAGTGGACACCGTCTCCAGCTAACTGAAATACTGTTGGTGGGACGATAAACCCAATAAACAAACAATAAACATATTTGCCAGAAACGTCATAGGTGAATAGATGTTACTGTTGTTATTACTCTCATGTAAATTGTTGTATATTTAATGTTATTCCCCTTTGATTAATTTTTCAATTACCCAATTTGCAGTCCACAATCATGCAACAGTGCATTGCATAAGAGTGCGTAGAAGTTTGTTTCAAATTGTTCAATAGACGGACGTATTTTGCTCCGCTTTGCGGTGCTTGTTTATTAAATATGGAAATACCTACAAAGTGTATAAGTTATTTTTAGAGTAGGTGCAATGACAGGAAAATCATGTAGATATTGTTTATAGATTAGAAATTTTTCAATTAAAGACGATCGCGGTAGTTTGCGCTCGCATTCAGTGTGCGCATAGGAGCTCTTCAGTAGAAATGAAGTTGACTAGAACTCGGACGCGTACATTTTGGACGCGCAAGTATGTCATAGCAGTTTCGCATGGGGAATATATTTGGGACATCTTTAACGTTAGCAGAGTGTCAACGATTCGGCATGAGTCAAATTACTTGTTATGATAAATTGGTACCTAAGCTACAGATTGATTGGACAAGGCTGATCGACATTTAGTTTGTTTAGTGGATTTAACACCGCACCAATGTTATTTTCTCATTCCGAGACCCCTTGAAGTACATTGCTGCCTTCACTGATAGCATATTGTGAACACTTAACATGATACGACACCCAGTTCCTTGTGCATAAAGTATGTGACCTATGCTCAAGGTAATGGTTAAAACAGAAAAACAACTACATCAACCCTATTTTATCTTTCAATATATGAATTCAGCATACTTTTTCTATAAAATATGTGAAAATGAAAAAAAAAAAAAAAAAAAAAACATCTATAAAAGGAAATAAAATGTAGGAATCGTCTTTAAGCGTACATTTTCTGACACAATATATAACTTTTTATGTGGGAATGTCATCTAGCTGACATGTGCAAGTAAATTCAGGTCACAGTGTTATTTGTATGATTTTGATACTGAGTACAACATTAGGGGATACGACGGGAGAGGGATTAGGGATTAGCCGGCATTTTTACCAATATAGCGCAGCGACATTTCTATCATTATAGCACAGGGGCACTTATAAGGTGCCCAGGGACTGAACCCGGCCGGTTCATTATACTGACACCGACGAGTCGGGCGTAATGTTGTCCCCTTAGCCCCGAGCGTCAGGAGGGAAGCCACTACTACCAACTTTAAAGTCTTTGGTATGACCCGGCCGGGGTTCGAACCCACGACCTCCCGATCCGCAAGCCGACGCTCTACCACCTGAGCTAATGCGGCCGGTACGACGGGAGATGTTTTTTTTAATCTTTGTTGTGTTATGACTAAGCAATGCTACAACATCTTTGCCGAAAACATTTAAAATTGTTTAAATTTATAGTTGCAGAACATCCGCAAACCAAAAGAAATGTAGTTTAAAGTAAATGAATTAAATGGTATTCCAGCTAAACTTGAACAAGAAAATCCATATTTATAATATTACACAACACATTTTCTGGATGCAAATTATTAAAAAAGTATGAATCATACTCATGTATTGTTTTCTTTTTTTTTCTAACTCAATTTTCAGTGCTGTCAGGAATGTTTTTACAGCATCACTGAAGTGATTGTAGTCATGAGATTATGCTTTTGGATTCTGTATCAGAGGGTTTCAAATTCAAGTCCTAGCTCTGTCAAGACAGGTTTTCTAAAGGATTTTATTAATGATTCGGATAGTCAATTGACTAGCTTAAGAGAAAGCGCAACACGCCAAGATATCATTTGTAATATGCTTGAAGTGTTCTTGGTCAAGAGTTTAAGGTTATGAACTAGGATCGGAGGGTTCTGGGTTCAAACCCTATACCTGACGGGACATTTTGTTTCTTGTCCACGACTTTTATTACACGAACATTTTGCAAAAACAGAATGTGTTTAGACTAATTATTAATGCCTTACACCCAGTTTTACTAAATAGCAGTATTCATCTTGGATACTATTACAATGGTTTTACTTATAAAGTCAGTTTGATATTTTGTAGTATTCCGGCCATATATTGAATGATATACTGCCTTTCGCTTGACAGTAAATTTGTTAAGTTATATTCCTAATCAGTTCAGTTCAGTGTATAATTATAAACACAGTAGCACATAGTTACGTAATGACATTGCTTTGTTACAGCATTATTTCCATCGGGACCAAGGACTTCACCGTTCTGTGTTACTATTGCTCCCTTGTTGGTCTCCAGTTATTAAATGTAAAAAGTTTATTAACCTTTGTCTTCCACATGCATACACAGAACATCCTGAAAAAGGTGTCGGTTTTGTATTTTGTTTTAGACCATTCTATGATCTCAGTAATTAACATTATAAATACTTTTTTCTGAAGAAATGTAGTTACTGAACGCTTACAATTAAAAACATAACTTAACATAACAAATATGTTTGTTACTTTGTCCAAATGTTCACAATGACTCAATGACGCGTCTTGTCTGTTTGAACAGCCATTTCATGCCAAAAGAATCCCATTATTAAGCACACACTGTGGATATAGTAAAACACTGCGAACTGTTTTCAAGTCTGCTTTATGACATAGCTATTACATGAAAGATAATGTTTAAGTGTTCAAAACAATTTGAACCGTGGGTAGCATTTAGCAATCGATTTTAATAAATCAGCAAAATAATTTCTCGGAAAACTATCCATCCTATAATAAGCTCCTTATAAGCAAAATCTTAATATTTTCGAATTTTAGTTAAGCCCATTTTTCATATGCGACTCACATAGAATTATGAGTCATTATTTCAAAGAGAAAGTTCAAGTTTTACATTATAAAATAATAAAGCAAACTGCGGCAGTGTAAACATGTTTCAAATGTTTCAAAGTTATAACATTAAAGATCTATGTAAATATACTTACTTGTTTTTGGTGGAGAGGCTGGAGGAAAACAGAAATAAATAAATTTAACGTAATGGTTTGTAACATATTTAATTCCTACATACACTTTGTATTATTGTGCAACATACCACATACAATCTAAATATATTTCATAAATTACAAATATTTCACACAAACTATGCGATGTTTGCACGGAGTATTTAAGGAATTGTCCTCAGAGAAAAAGATACAACAATTGAAAAAAACACACACACAAAAACAAATGTAAACAACAACAAAACACAGCGGCGTACAAGATGTCACACTAACACGAATTAGTAGAAGTTACTGCTTAAAGAAGGAAAAGGTCATTACTTGATATGATGGTTCAGTGATAAAGTTCATAGTAAGTATTGTAAATCAAATAGTTTTTCAACATGCACTACATCCAGCTGTATTATTTAGTCACTTACAACGTTAAACGATGTTTGCAAACTTAAGCGTTAATCAAACTACAATCGATCGATTTCAGATAGTTGCTTATAATACCCAATTAGACATACAACACATTCGATAATAAAAACATTTATTATGCATGCTATTAATTATTCTTGTAAACGCAATGCATATGATGTAAAGAATTGCCTATTTGCAGTGAATCAAATACTCAAATGCACAAAACACAATCTTTATTACTTAGATGTTAAGGCACGTGGCTGATAAACTGTTAACATATACTATATTATGAATAATACAATTATGATAAACTTCGCCTTGTATAAATAAAAAAAAAAGTTTACAATACTTACGTTTTTTGCAAACGTCATCTAAAATAAAAAGGAGACGTTCATTTTAACTTTTTAAAGTGCTAAAAAAGCTTAAATATTACAGACATAAAGCTGCTTTTTGATTGATTTTTCGAATTCATGAAACAATAAACTAAACAAGTAGTGACTATTTTATGCTGTATGTTATATCAACGTTAGTTTTATGATCTACACAAGTGGATAATTTATAACAAGAGTAAGCTACTAGTATTTAAACAGTGTAAACTACTATCATTGTCAAATATAATTCTATTGTAGTGGCATCGTTCGTAATTGCTTTCTTCTTAGAAAATAATCCTACCATTAATTAAAGTTACTGCCATATTTTGTCAGCTGAATTAATATTTTGGTCTAATCGGAAATAATGTAATGTAAAAGGTATAAGTAAACGCAAGATAAGAAGGAGATAATAGCTACACAGTTTGAAGATTGATCTTGAATTCAGACACCAGACTATCCATGAAATATTATTTTATAAAGTTTATATAATGTGAACTACAATCGAAAAAAGGTAAATATATTAAACGGCCAGGTAGAACATACTTAGAAGGAAGAGCATAGAGAATCAAAGAAATAGCAGGAGTTTTAGGTAAACCAATTACTGGCAGTAGATCAATTATTAAGATACAACGGAGGAAAGGTGTGAGGATTTAATTACCTTTTTATTATTACTTACTTTTAATTGTGCAGTTTTTGTTTTCTGGGCTAGAAATGCCAAAGTGGCAAGTACAATTGCAGCTGTAAGTATTAGTTAAGCTTGTGCATTTACCATCATTTTGACAAGGAATGTTGTAGCAGTAGTCAACTGAAAAACAAAATATACGACATGTTAATGTTAAATGATATATTTATTTAATTTTTAGTGTGTATTTAAACAATCACATAAACGTGTTGAATTTAACGTGATGTGCTTTAACTGTATCGTGTCCAACTTTATTGACCAAATGCATTCATAGTTGACAGAGACATGCACACAACATGACTGAAAACAATGAGCCACAAACGCACCAAAATTAATATCCAAATTATATTTTTTTTTCCATATTTTTAAAAAGCGAAAAACTATGGTCAATACAGCGACGTTTCCTCCCAGACATAAGTCTGCGTAGAAGCGGACGCACAATTGGAAATGTAAAACGTTCCCACATTAAGGCCTCGAACCCACTCACTGAATGGCTAAGCGGTGAGAGGAGTTCGAAATCGGCGACTTAGCCACCTGGCGACGGACTTAACAGTTCAGTTTTAGAACTGGCCTGCAATTATGAAAACTTTAAATTATTGTGCCTAACACCATATTAGTTCTTTAATTGGGCTTATATAATTTATGGCATAAGAATAACAATTGATTTCGTCGATATTGGAAAGATGTTATTTATATTATTTATCAGTATCGTTTATATTACATCATGTAGATAATTTAGGATATGTTTATAAAGCATAAATGATTTACTTTTTTCACATCTCTTGCCCAGGTAGCCGCTCAAACAATTGCAAGTATAGTTACTTCTGTCCGATGTACAAGTAGCACTGTTCTGACATGGTTTGTTGGAACATGAATCCGCTAAAATAAAAGTAAAAAATACAACAGAAAAATATGTTAATAAACAGTTAAACTTACCACACGGTTTATAGCAGTGTCTGTAATTACATTAAACTATGTCTTTGAAAACACAATGTGTTCAGTAGTTCACATGTTTTGACAAAAGTAAGGCCATCTGCATAGAAACAAGACGTTTTCGCGTTGGAAGTTGTAGTGTTTAAATTATAATTATATTGAAAACATTTATGGAAAGCTATAATGTGAAACAAAAGATGCCGGTAGGAATTAACACTCAATCCCTTCAATACATAGCTTCTTGGCCCAGTGTGTATTCTTGTTTAATAAATAATACACGCTTTTGTGGAATCATTCCTTTAGATCAGAAGTTTCGGTATTCCTTCTCAATCCGTAAAGACTGTGTCGAATGGTGATCGCTGCTAAGAAATGTAGTTGATTGGCTCTTTGGATATATTTACCATGATATACAAATATAACTGCTTTGTCACGGTCACCCCTATTTTACTCTTTCATTACAAGTTGTAAGGTTCTGTTTTAAGCGCCATTTTTGTCTGTAACCGAACATGCTGTGTATATTGTTGAGCAAAACCAATTGATAAATTTTTACCATTTACAGCAATATTTAGAATTGCGTTGGACGTCAAACCATCTGAAGCCTCTATCTGCAGAACCGTTGGGGAGGAGAGAGCTGCCAATCCAGATGTATCATTTACATACACAAATCCATTATTATTGATGGCAAATGTTGTCTGGGCACCTGAAACATAAAACATTTTATTTATGAAATATTTTAGTCGTGGTTTATGTCTGAGTTGTATGATTCAGCATTTAATAGTGAACACAAGTATCGGTAAACTGCGAGGGCTACACGATAATGTTAACGACCGTTCCCGCAACACTTTGTTGTGTTGTTCGCTTACTGCCATCTTTTATTGGAATAATTGATATTTATGTTTACTTGGGAAAACATAACTTGCCTATAGAAGTACTTTATCCATACGAACTGAAAGTTTAAAATTGTTATAGATATATGATATTCTGAACTAAATATGAAAGTATGGCGGTATGGGTAACACTATTAGACAGGTATATTGGAAGTATCTATTTGCTATCTATATGCATGCTGCTTCATAGTTCTTGCATGAAAGGAGAAAGTACTGAACTGTGATCTAAGGCGTATGTAGAAATGGACTTACCTGATATACTAAAAGTGATTGGTAGTTTTGTTTGATCGGGATCTTCTGCACTGATCACGTCATCCTTGTTCACTATATCATCTAAACATGATCAAAAAATATTATTATAGATTTATTAGATTCACATTGTGACCTAACATCCCAAATTGGAAACATTTCGTCAAGCAGAGATTTTGCTTTATTAACTGCAGCTGAAATATTCAAATAACACTCATATATACTACTTAATTCTGGTCGTTGAAACAATTCTGTTTAATTGGAGAATAATTCAAAATGTTCTCATTTAAAACACACCATATTGTTCATAATGTCTAAAATGTTATTTTCCAGGAAACATGTTGATCTAAAATTAGATCACAAAGCTAGGATATTAGTATCAACAATTGGTATCATACACTTTAAAACCTTAACTAAAATTATTCTGTTTTGACATTAACGCCAGTGCCGAGAGAATAAGGGTTCGTTGGTCATGCAGTCGTACTAGATTTAATGCAATTATAAAGTTATATTCAATGGTTTTGTTCGAAAAAAAAGTAAAATTGTCCGACAGTAAGATAGTTATTGAATAAATCGGTAGACAGTTTCATTTAGTGTAGAAAGTATTGATAGGGTGTGAAGTGCATTAACTGAAATGCTGTATCCAGAATCCATAGGACAGAATGTAATTAAAAAGTTCTATATTAGTAGAAACAAAGGATCTGTTTCTAGTACAAATAATTGTCTATTTGTTTAAACTGAAGCCGACCTTAACAAGGGCACTTAATCCTCTTCCCCTTTCTGTTGTATACATTCGTGCCATAATGTTACTAGGTATTTGGACTTGACTAAAGATAAGATTGACATAAAGATGGTTATTTGTTTATTGGGTTAATCGTAAATGAAAATGCAAAATAAGTGCAATCCTTTGCTCAATAATGGATTGATCTATTTAGACCGGAACTGATAATTTAACTGAAGATATGCAGGTATACTATGCAAAAATTAAGGTGTATGTTTTTTTAAGGGGAGGGTAACCGTCTTCGCGACACGTAACTTTTCTTCGCAGTGGCACTGTTAATTAGATAATGTATTGGTCGTTCTCACAATACATGTATATAGTTTTGGGGTTCCCAAAGAAACGGTTTGCAGTTAAATTGCTTCCAAAGTTGTGACATTTAAAGAACAAATTCATTTAGCGTCGTGTAAACTAAACATGGAAGGTTTGAATTGTGCGCTATTTTTCGATATATGCACGGTTTTGCTGCTGAACTAATTTCGGCTGTTGCAATTATCCCCGCTCTCCATTTATTGTTGTTTCTTTATTTTACAAAAACCGAAACCGTCCATGCTTTGAAATTATTGTGCATAATAAAAAATATAAACATCGTAGTTGTTTTATTTTTTTTTTAATTAAATTTGTTGAATAAATCGTTTTCCCAAAGCAGCATGCAAAGAAATGGAACAGCTAAAAATATGGCGCAAAACAGGTGTACGTTGTCATGGGTAAATCGAACAATGACCCGCAAAATAAATCGACGGATGTGTGTCCCTTTTAATACTTAAAAGTGATGGAAACGTGTTAGAATGGAAATAGACTTGTTCTTGCATGATATATGTCAGAATAATTCACGGTGTTTTGTTCAGATGCTTTGTAATTTATCGCTCAGGTCTACAGCCTTGCGATTAGATTACTGTGCATCTAAACGCGACAACGCGCGTTATTGTGCGAAAAATTATCAGACAAAACCCAAAACTGTTCCCTAATTCTATATTATCTACACTTGTTTCTTTCTTTGTTTCTTTGCATATTCTTATTTTTTCTTTCTTTCTATATATTTCTTCGTAAAGTGCTTATTTATAAGGGAAAAAAAGACAATGACCTATAGGAAGTGCCAATACAATTCGAAATGTTAATTAAAATTTGATTGTGCTTTTAGTAAATTAAAACCAAAATATGTATTACTACAGATTACTATACTATTTCAAGATCAATTTAAGCATTTAGAAGGTATTATTAAGTTCTAAGGAGAAGCTAAATAGTTAATTTTACTTATTAACTTTTATAGCACTATTCTGCAAAATATCCAATAAACAAGACCACTCAATATATATTACCATGTTTTTGATTCTTCCACACCTCTCCAACATAGGATGATTTATTGAAACGTGGTGGATTGTCGTTGATGTTTGTGACTATTATTGTTAAGGGGTCGCTGGTACTAGTGCTCGTACCGGCAATCACACTGCAAAAGATTTACCATATACAAATATAAAGATTACAATATATAAGAGACCATTGTCGAACCGGAATTTCGCACATACGAATAGGTCACATGTTGTGATGAATTTGTACGAACTCCACAAGCCATGTGAGACATTCGTATGAATATGTCACAAGTAGGTGTTGTGAATTTTTCAAACCCCTTTTTGGAGACACCTGTTAAGGTCCATTTATAGCGCGAACGCGTCCAACGCGAACACGAACGCGAACGCGACTTTTTAGCAGTTTTGCCATTCAAATAGAGCACGAACCCGCACGCGGAATACCGTCGACGGTTTTCGAGGCGACTTGTTTTTTCCTTGTTTTAAGAGCTAAAAATTTGATCATTTATTAGAATCATGGGGTCAGACACGGAGGAACTTGTAGTGTTGTACTTGTACACAAAACGTAGGAAAAGAAAGAGGCGTGTTTCCGTGCATGAGCTTTTACAAAGACGACATGAATTTGGAGAGTTATTTTTTTCTACTTCAATAATTATGACTTCTGATATGTCCATTTTGAAGCAATGTTGACTTATAAAAAGTGTCAAGTTATTTATGGAAATTGTCATGAAACTGACATTTCTATTTGTGGAAACGATGCCAGGAAAATACTTGCTGATTGGAAAATAGCAAAAAAGCCCCGCGACCTTCTGAAAAATTCGCTCTGTGGGCAATCAAGGCGGTCGTTCGCGCGAACAAAAAAATGTTCGCGTTCGCACTCTATTCGAACGGTTTTTCTACAAATAACTAAACTATTCCAGGACGAAAAACCGCGTTCGCGTTCGCGCTCTGTATAAAGGTCCGTTTATACACAGCGCGAACGCGTCCAACGCGAACGCGAACGCGACTTTTTAGCAGTTTTGCCATTCAAATAGAGCACGAACCCGCACGCGGAATACCGTCGACGGTTTTCGAGGCGACTCGTTTTTTCCTTGTTTTAAGAGCTAAAAATTTGATCATTTAGAATCATGGAGTCAGACACGGAGGAACTTGTAGTGTTGTACTTGTACACAAAACGTAGGAAAAGAAAGAGGCGTGTTTCCGTGCATGAGCTTTTACAAAGACGACATGAATTTGGAGAGTTCCACCACCTTGTTCAAGAATTACAGTTCCATCCGGACAAATTCCAGCAATACTTTAGAATGTCACAGGAGCAATTTGACCACATTTTGCAGTTAATTGAAGACGATATTACCAAACAAGATACGAACTGGAAGAAGGCCATTACCCCAAGAGAACGACTGGCCATTTGCTTGAGGTAAGTAAAGTTTTAGTATTTCACACTTAATTATAAGTCTTTATTTATACAATGCATTTTCTAACAAAGACAACACTCGAATAACAAACATTTCAAACATTTAATATTGTGTATACATGTATTCAGTGCAGTATATCGTTTATACAGGTGTCATTTAAAGAGATCCTCTATTGAAAATAGTCATAATCATTGTATGTTCGATTATTTATCTATTCGAAAATCCAAAATTAAATGATTACAGTTTGTTCGATCGAAACTAAATGAAATACTTGCATTCTGCAAAGTTAAAGTTCTAATAAGTCAAAGTGACAAAAAGGCGACCTTGTTGTCTTCACGTATCACTGATCGTTCAAATACTGGGTGTACGTATGGAAGCCCTGAAAAGCCGACTCCATGTTGCTGCTGATAGTGGGTTGGCAGTCCATTGGTTGTATGTCAGGTGCGGTGGATGTCATCACTCGGGTGGAGGTCAAATACGGACGTTCATCCATGGACTGTCTGTCAAATGTTGTCATCATTTGCGGAAAGCAGCTCTGCATTTCTGCTTCATGTACGATGCTGTGTATTTTGAATTTGACTTCGGCCCGTTTACGTGCAGGGAGCTTTCTGATTGTTGCAGCCATTGACCCAAGGAATAAATCCACATCATCTTGCTTTTCTTCGGCTTTCACAGGAGTACTTGACTTCTTCTTCAAATATTCATATAAGGTGGCGTCCAAATCATATTTAGTGCGCTTTTGTTTTAGCTTGGAGTGATTTGTGGAAGCAACTCTGGGGTTTGACGGTGTTACCGGATAATCAAGTCCTGGCTGCAAGTCTGATACTTCATTTGCATCATCTTCTTCGTCAGTAAAGTTATCTGGTTGCAAAAGGTCATCATCTGATTCCTCTGCCAAGTTACTGCTAGTTGGTCTGTCATTCAAGTAGGGGGTTAGAAAGGACAGCGCGTTAGCGTACTTGTATTCCTTTACTGTTTTAGCTGCATTCCCGGTCCGACAATGTAGCTTCCTTCGATATTTATTAAAACCATCACGCACATTCTTCCAACGAGTTTCCGTTTCTTTTCCTGAAACAAAAATTTAGATATGTATAATAATATAAAATATAAAAGTTCCGGTCCAAACATAAACATACAAAACATAAGCAGCATTTTAAGGGCATTTTTATTATTGTCAACCGGTTTCATTCAAATCATCAGGACAATTATATGATATGTAATATTTTATTATATTATAGTCCTAATGAGTTCAACGAAACCATTTGACAATATTAAAAATGCCCTCAATATGTGTGCGTGAGTGCGTGCGTGCGTGTGTTGATTTTTCATTGCCAACCGGTATCATTTAACTTCTCATCAGACCATTGTTGCTATTATTGCCCTGATGAGTAGTTCAACGAAACCGGTTTGCAATAAATAATCACTCTAAATGACGTGTGTTTTTCTTTTATATATAAAACTTTTCATTTGGGTTGACTTTATTGCCAACCGGTTTTGTTTACACACTCATCAGGGCACTAAAAGCATCAATGGTAACGTAAAGACCCATTTACGTTACCATTGTTGCTATTATTGCCCTGATGAGTGTGTAAACAAAATCGGTTGGCAATAAAGTCAGCCCAAATGACGTGTTTTTATTTTAATTATACAAATCCTTGGACCGGATTATCTTGTTAATTATATATAAAATTATAATTTTTGTTTTGCTTTTAGGTTCTTGGCAACTGGGGATTCCTACAAGACCATAGCATTCAGTTACCGCGTTGGGGTTGCCACCGTGGCGATGATAGTACGTGAAGTATGCGAGGCGATTTGGAATCAACTACAGCCAATTCATGTACCTGAACCAACTCAAGAAATGTGGCGGCAAATTGAAAATGGATTTTGTGAACGATGGCAGTTCCCAAACTGTATTGGTGCTTTAGATGGGAAGCACGTGTTGATTCAGGCGCCTCCCTGTTCAGGAAGTACATTCTTCAATTACAAGAAAACTTTCTCAATCGTGTTGCTGGCCCTTGTTGATTATCGGTATCGCTTTACATTTGTGGATATTGGTTCATACGGGTCAAATAGTGATTCTGACATTTTCAGAAACAGTACATTATGTCGAAAGATGCAAAACAAAACGCTTGCTATACCGGATGATAAACCATTGATCGTGGAAGATCAACCCTGCCCTCATGTTATAGTAGGAGATGAAGGATTTCCCCCATGAACAATTTGATGCGTCCATACCCAGGTTCTGATCTGGATGATGCAAAACGGATTTATAATTACAGGTTATCGCGAGCAAGGAGAATCTCTGAAAACGCGTTTGGTATACTTGCAAATCGTTGGAGAATGTACCACAGAAAACTCCCCCTGTCACCTGGAAATGTGGACTGTGTTGTAAAAGCCTCCATAGTTTTACATAACATGCTGTGTGGTGAAAACGAGGTCGGTGTACACAGGGCTGACGTTGATAACATGGAAAAAGACATCCACGATGGTGTATTGAGGCCTTTAAGGCGAGAAGGACATCGACCAAGGGAAACAGCCATTGAGGTGCGAGAAAAGTTCAAAAGCTACTTTGTATCCCCAGCAGGAGCAGTCTCATGGCAAATAGATGCATGCTTTGGACATGCTAATTAGAAAAAAGTCATGCGGTGTTTATTACACTTCCTGTGTATCAGACGCAGATTCTATTTTTTATCATAATTTCATTATTATGTTTCTTTCACGCCTAAATTGGTGTCATTATGATGACTGTTGACATAAAAGCTTACCTGTGTTTATTTAATGAAGTCATGCAGACATTTATTGTAATACAGTTCAATAACATAGTTGAAAGAAATACAATAAAATAAATTGCAATCACATACCTGTCAATCCTACTTTCTTCCCTATGGCTTTCCAAATGTCTCTTTTTCTGTCTATGTTCTTGTAATCTTGTTGTGATTTGTCAAAGAGAACATTATTTTTTTCTACTTCAATAATTATGACTTCTGATATGTCAATTTTGAAGCAATGTTGACTTTTAAAAAGTGTCAAGTTATTTATGGAAACTGTCATGAAACTGACATTTCTGACATTTCTATTTGTGGAAAAGATGCCAGGAAAATACTTGCTTAATGGAAAAATAGCAAAAAAGCCCCGCGACCTTCTGAAAAATTCGCTCTGTAGGCAATCAAGGCGGTCGTTCGCGCGAACAAAAAATTGTTCGAGTTCGCACTCTATTTGAACGGTTCTTCTACAAATAACTAAACTATTCCAGGACGAAAAACCGCGTTCGCGGTCGCGCTGTGTATAAACGGACCTTTAACGGACCCTTAGTACGTACGTATTTTTCACAACTTTAGTCATAAATCTGTGAGGTATTCGTACGAATGTTTTACACATAATAATAACTTGTATGCATATGATCTGGGTCTTTGTGGAGTTGGAAGAACAACAGATCAGTTCCAAGACAATGAAGAAAAACGAATGGGTGTGTGTGGTTTGTCAAGGTCAGATTAGAACGTTCTGAATATATTTCTATGTGATGAATTATATTTAAGAGTGTAAGGGCCGATTCTGAGCAAGTTTCATAACCAATGCATTTAAGTGTGAGAAATTTACTCCTATGGTCATGTACATTTATGTTTCTTATGCACTATTATAAATGTGTACAGAAATAATACAACTCTTACTAAATTGTAAGTTTTTTCGGTCGCATAAGAGTGATCATGTAAACAGGGTAATCAAAAGTTATCGTTCATACACGTATGAACTGCAGACACCCTAAATGTAATCTATAGGGTTTTATTTGTAGAACGTTCCATAAATATCCCGTGGGATATTTAGTTTGCATTTCGCCATTTCTGGTGATGATATTTCATTGGTCGCTTCATAATCCGATGAAGATTCCAGTCCAATGATAAGGCTCGTTCTTTCATTGCTTCGACAGACTTGTCAAAATGGCAACGTCATAGTTATATTTCTAGTCTCTACGCTGAAGTCAGAAGAGTATGGATTTTGTAAGCAGTATTATGATTGGCCAATTCTTGTTCTATTCAGTTCGATAAGACGACAGAAAATTTATCAATACACCCACGGTCGACGTATGTAGTAAAACGGAATAGTCGAGCGTGGGTATCCGACAATGATTTACTATTACATTTATCTTTAATCTTATTTTCAAGTTATGTTTTCTAGAAGGGACAGAGTAATATGTATATATTAATACACATATTATGCTGTATAGTTTTATAAGTCTATAATTTAACTTCAATTTGGCGGAAAATAGTGCAATATTTCAGTAATATTATCAATCGTTTTTAGTATTGTTACTTGTTTGCAATGAATCGTTCTAAAAATATAACTTAATATGTTTTTATATGTTACACTTTTTATTTAATCAAATACACTCTGTTAGAAAGTTTTCGCTATTTTAAAGTATACCAACATAAAGCAAGTTTACCTCAAACGCTCAGTAAATGATGCGTTTAACTAGTATCTGCCTAAATTGATCATTTTCTTACGGTTTTCGCATACAGATTGGGCTAATGTAGTATTGTTACTTTTATATATATATATATATATATATATATATATATATATATATATATATATATATATATATATATATATATATATATATATATATATATATTGTTTTTGAGAAATTTAATTTACTAGTTTAAGTGTTATTTTATTGTTATTGCTCATTTTCTTTAATACTGTTTAGGTCACCAGTGTTTCTAACAATTTATCAGTTATTGATTTCAAAGTATTATGTGTTATAAAATTGTTACAATTATTACTATTATTTTTTCGTTGCCACAATCTCACATATTTAAGTTCACTTGTGAGAATTATTTCGTAACTTTGTCATATGTTTAAATAGGGTAAATGGTATTAAATGATTTAAGCCCAAAGTTTTCTTCTATTGTTTAATTCACACACACTCACACACTTGCATAACTCATAAATCTAGAGAAAAGTGTTTGCAGCAACCATCAGAGAGACTTAATCCGAAGGTCACAAATATGACCCCACTTTATTTAAAAAAAAACAACTCTTAAATACTTTGTCCGCCTAAGCTTATTTAGAAACTACACCACCCACAGACCAGAAGTAACCAGCAAATAACTAGCAGATTTACAGCCTCCAGAATGTTGACATTGTTGGTTAGTTCACCACTGGACATTATCAGTCTAGGGATGCCAAAGGTGTTGGTACATGTCTGTGGAACAAAAGTGTTAATGACCAAACTGCTGGTTAGTATATGATAAGCACCCCTAAAGCAATGAGTGATTAAACGCCACCAGCAACAATTATTTGATAATTATTTCCATTTTATAAACTAACAACTGCTCTTAAGAAAAAAACAACAAACGCTCATGGTTACTGAAATTAAAACATTTAAAGTCATACATAACATATTTGAGACTACACATATATATTGTAAATTAAAACTGCAACACTGACATACATACATTGTGATGTAAAACTGCAACACTGACATATATATTGTGATGTAAAACTGCAGCAGTACAGAAGTAGCAACAGGCTATTGCATACTGAAAGGCGAATATATATCGTGGTTTTCTATGCCATGACGGGAGAAGATTACCAACATTAGTTATTGGGTCGCCAAGAACCGTAATTGGCGCCGCTCTTGAGAGCGGTGCCTCTAATGGAATGCATTTTTTACGGGGACGATAGTGTAGCAGTCGATAACACGCTGTCGGGGATGTTCCGTAGGGCACTTTTCAGAGAAAAGAACCAAGTGTTCCGTTTTTAACAGGGTAGCTTGCAACAATAAAGTTTAGCTGGCAATTATAAAACGTAGCATAAAAACGTGGCCGTTCGGCGAAGTTTTGTTTAACAAAAGAGTATACCGATGTTAGAAATGCAGCTTGTAAAAACGAATGTAGCAGAGAACAAGAAAAACAAAGTAGCAAAAATACCCAACTTCCCATCGGAGTTATGGCTCGTTACTGTCAACTGTTTATGTAATTAATCAACAGAGTAAGAGTATTTAGTTCCCAGGTTAGTCATCTTCTTGTTTAAAGCGCATGCTCTCTACGGCGCCTTGGACGTCTGACATCCTGGATCTTTCTTGTATTTATAATTGGGTTGGAATTGTCTGTAGGGCGACGTCACACTTTTGAAAAGCAATAGCATTTTTAACGGTTATGTTTATGTTATTTCAACAGTAAAATGACCATTTTGTTATATATCTATTATTATGTTTGGCATCTTTTGTTTCTTAAACAACAACCACTTAAGCTAAAATCAATGAACGTAAAAAACATACTAATATGAATTGTTAATTCTTTTTTTCTTATAACATGACTGCACTAATTCGTATGCAAGGGCAGACTGCACTAATTATCAGACTTCTACAAAAACATTTTAATAGATAGATGTGTAAAATGTCTTCGTCATTCAAGTTTTTTTTAAAACAGTTTTGACATACATTTTACGGTTATTATGCATTAAGTACCTAAGCACTTAATACAGAAACTGTCCGACAACTCGCGATCGGTATACAAGCTAACTCCCACGCATATTGTACTGTAGTTGAGATTTTTACATCTGGAAAATTGGAAAATTAGATACTCATGTGACCTCGGTCAAGCGGTGCTAATGTAAAATGTGCCAAATATGAATTTACAGATAGAAACTTAGTTCAATTTGTTTCCGACTGAAATTTGATGTGCTATGGATAACAGAGAGATACATTTTATTTGGTTTTACATATGTCTACATTTAATGACCAGTAATAACAACTTAATGCGCCTTGAAGTACATACTTGGATCAATACATACAAAGTAAGTGAGCATATATACCAAACAATATCGGTACGAATAAAAATTGTATTGACCGAAAATGACCAATAAAGACAGGCATAGACCAGCGGTTCGCGAAAATTTCTGAAGTATTAAATTATTGTGTATTAAGAATAGTTTATGGGTAGTTGATTAAGATGATGATTTACCTATTAAAACAGGACATGTATATATACTAAATGAGTTGTTCTATTAATTAATAATGTACATGTTGGTCCGAGGTATAAGATTGTCAAAGCTCATAAACTGCATTGCAAAAAAAACAAACATTTTCTTTTGTTGAAGGCTCTGTTTACATGATATCTTTTACATTATTTTCCGGCGAATTTGATGCTCTGCATCAACTTTTTATTGTAAATGATAAATAAAGTACGTGTATCTTCTTACTTGAATATAAATTTGTACTGGGTGCAAGTCTCGGCGTCTAGTCCCCTTCCTGGCACCAGCAGTTCGTCCAGTTGATTGAGAGTGAAGTCTGCTATTGAATTGTTTGGAAATGGAAGCTCGCACAGCGACTTCGTGTTTACACTAAAGACTGGTTGATTTCCCTCACTGTTTGCTTGGACAGTATATAGACGGGTGCCGGGAGCTGTGTTCTCTGGAAATGTTACTGTTTCTCCTCCAGACGGTGGCTTGTTAAATGCAACGCCGGCCTCAGATACTGCAAAATGAAATTTATAAAATATAAAATAATGTTGGATGTTGATTTGCATTCCGAAAGTCATCGGCTAAATTAGGTATACACTACAGTTTCAACTTGAACCGGGAATTTCGGGCGGAGTCAAAGATTTAAATATAGCTTCGCCAATCTTCTATCTCTGTAAATCCAGTTATGTCAATGTGAACTTGTTAGGCTGAAAGAGTCTGTGAACTTGTCAGATTGAAAGAGTCTGTGAACTTGTCAGATTGAAAGAGTCTGTGAACTTGCGTTTTTGCGAATTTGCTTTTATAGTGCGTCGTGTAATACAAAACATTGCCAAACGCTGATGTCGTCACTTGTACTCTCGTAAAAATCACGGTAAATATTCAATAGAAATTAGTAGGAATGTCCTTTTTTAAGTCATACCGACAGTTTGAAAGAAAATTGTAAATGACAAGACTGAGTTAACAATGATACACATATACAACAGAAAACTGCATATTCTGTAGCGTGTTCAATTTTATAGTTACAAGTGTAAAATGTGAGCCTTATAGGACTGGATTTTTAGCATAGAATAGGCTGCATAGGACATTGGATTGTACCATCGATTTTAAGCTATGGTGCCGATCGAACCTTCATTTACAAAGCATCAAGAGTCGGGTAAACAATGACGAAATGTTTACCTGAGGAAATCATAAGCGTCGATCCCATATACAACAGGAAACCTGAAAAGTAACAATGAATTTGTTTAAACATAAACCGATTAAAATGATGTTTTTGTCAAAAAAAAAAAAAAAGAAATTTAAGGGGCAAATAGTTGTAGGGTTACCTGCTCCTGTGAAATGCGTCCCACTTTTAATAGTGAAATTGGTTGAAGTGATTATTTCTAACAATAGCTCAATTGAAGCTAGAAACGTATATGATCATTTTAATTGAGTCAAATCTCTAAGTGGACCACCGAGAATCCATTTTAAAATTATCGTAAGCCTAAATCCATTAGACGTGAGTGAAAAAGCAACAGCTCTTGGCGTAGTGGTAAATTCGCTGATTTGTAACTCCTCTGACTGCTTATCTGGTCACCGCGTGGGTTCGACTCCCGTTCGGGACGAAGCACTTAATGTGGGAAGGTCATCCAGCTGACTTACGATACGTCGGTGGTTCTTCCCAGACATCTCTTGGGGGTCTTTCTCCATCAAAAAGCAAGACGTTGCTATAATGATCATAATTGGTCGCTGCAATATATTTAGAAAATAAACGAAAAGGCAACATTGCTACTTATGTATTTTACAGGATTGGAGGTTTTCTATTGGACAATTTGGTAGCCACATGCACACATCCCGTAACTTTAAAAAAACAACATATACATAACACGACATCATTTTGAGAAGGCTCATGTAGAATAAGAAAAAGGTGTTATACGAATGCTTTGTAATCTTTTGTAAGCCTTTTGGTATTCGACTCAAATAATTTAAAATATTTTATGACTTGGAAGTGCTTTAGTTTGTGGTTTTCGTATTTTCTCATTTGGGATAATGTAAACAAGTTTTTACAAATTGCTATAATGTTCGTAAGTTATAAAACAGATATTGTTTTCAACTAATTATGGCGATGACAATTAAATTCAGATATAGCTGAATGTTTTGTTTTTTTCACAGCAATTTCTACACAACTAAGGTAAAAATATGACTGGGCTCCTTCGCCACACCCGACATAATGCAGTATTTTGAAGGGTATATATATCTAAAGTATATCAGAGGTTTATTTAATAGAACTATCATACACACTTATATTAATCAACGGATCTTTGACAAAACAATTAAGACGTACATTATTTACGTTGTCAAGGTCGGACTTTTACGCCATGAAAAGAAGTACTGCTGTCGCAAAATTAACTTTGCCGGTTTGTTGCAGTAAAGTTATGAAGTTCCGTCAGACAATCGCAAATAATGGCGGCCGTCGGTGGTCTATAGATTATAAAGGGAGAAGCTTTATTTAAGCTGATAACGCAAACAATGCTTTTGTCATTTAGTTGCTATAAGTAAATAGAACTCAATCTTGGATTATTTATCGATCGTAATTTTAATCGGGTTTGTTATGACCAGAGAAATCGTGACAGATTTATTTTAATAAGATTTTAATGATTTAATGTATCATGTATTATAGTTGCTGTCGCTCTGTTCCCCTCTCCAAGCACCACATGTGTCCTCCTTCTCTCACTAGCTTAAAGTTTTATTCTCCTGTAGCATGCTCAACCAATATTTTTTTGCACAAACCAATGTGCGTATAGTTTAATATACATATGGCTGCCTTGCAAAACCCTTGCTTTATACAATACTATTACATGATATGAAGATATATTCAGTATTTGAAAAACGCCTTAAAATGTGTTTCTTTCACAATACAAACTGCCTTTTAATGTAAAAGTTTATTCGATACAAACATGAGGCGGAGAATTTTAATTGGCTGAGATTCCCTATAAGTGAACGTCCTAAATTGTCCTCCGGATTACTATTCACTATCACTATTTCTACTTTTGCAGACGAGTTAATTCTGCAATTATTTTTACTTCTGTTGAGCTATCAGTTTCCAGTATTTTTCGCGTGATCAACACATACATTTTTATTAAGGTTATATAGGCCAATGGCCCATTATTTGCATTTGCCTGGGTACAGTTTGTCATAAAATTACGCAGGGAACCAGACTACAGGTGAAATCAGAATAAGGCGAAATCTTTATGTCTTCTGAACGCTACGGTCACAATAAAACAACTGTCACAAGACCACTTGCTTTAAAGCCATAAGCCAAAATCGTGTCTGAACCGATAATATACAATTAAATAAAGGGATTAAATACTGTTTGGTTTATTTGGGTTTTAAGGCATACCGACACTTTAAAGGTCATACGGCGCCGAAAATCATGTTTTGCTAACGTTCATGGTTTGTAGTGCGGATCGCTTACTTGAAGGGCGCTGTCAAATGTCAACAAAATGCGATTCAATCCTTACTAAACACGAAGGCTGTCGGATGCTAGTCCGTGAATGTGTGACTATGGCAAAATGGAGATGAGTGTGTGACTATGGCAAAATGGAAATTACAGTATGAAGCATTAGGCTTTTACTGATTCTATATTTTTAGGCATTGTAAAACATAAAGCACACAAGTAATTTACTCAACATTTGATAAACATTTCAACTTTTTTATCAACAGTATGCTAAAGCTTTAAGAGTAAGATTTGGTAAAATAATTAAAGCATCATATAAGCAGACCACCGTGTGCACATCTGCTTGTTAACACTGAGAAGGTTCAATAGAACTATAGGAAAAGCATTGTTGCAAATTATCAAAGGCGACGCATGTAACAAATAATGTAATTAAGACAAGTTAAAAGAAATTATGGACACCATTTTTAACTAAATTGAAAATTTGATTTTTATATTTATTAAATTACTACATGATATGCGCGTATTTTGGCATAAATGATGTTGGAAACATATTTAAAACCCTGTAAACGTAACAAAATACTATCCTATCATGGTATAGTAAATCGTATAAACATTCACTACACGAATGAGCAGATAATGACATACCAAGAACTCGTGTACATTCGAGTTTTCTAACCGTAATAGCCTAAAAAAGAAATAATTAAAAATCTCTCCTTTTCTCACATTTTGTGTGCAATTTACAAAAAAAGCACGCTGTTGACTGAATACGGACCTGTGGAATCAGGCTTTTTTACGTCCGCAAAAAAGACTACCTTTAAAAAGGAAAGATAAAGATCTTGTAAATAAGATTTTGTTGTTAACTAGCAATAAAGTAGCTGGGATGCTTTAGTTGATTATAGATCTAATAATGTAAATATTCTTGTTGTTGTTTTTACATTTAGGGCACGTTTCAAAATCTAGTTTAGACACTTTTTGACAAAGAGCTTAAATGGGATTAAGTTTACTTAGTATAGTTAAGGGTATTCTGAAATTGTTTCGTGAGTACATAACAAACATACACTTATTTATCTATATCCAATAACCTCTATGTATTTATTTGACCAAAATGTCCTGCTTTTGTCACCAAACACTATATCATGATTGTGAAGAAATGTTATTCAAGACTATACCGATAGTGCTTCATTGTTTGTTATATCTGCTTATTGTTGTTTTAATATTATTATTTACCTATGTTCAGTCATTGAACATGTGAGGTGTTGTTACTTGAAAGTATTTGCTTATTACCTCTAGGTGTAGTCAGTGAGGAAGACACATCCAGACAGAAAGGTAAAACTACCAGTCAGTCGATAGAGTGTACAGAGGAAACGATAAGAGACAGAGATGGAAGGTCACTTTATATTTCTTTGGATATTTTAACTGTTGTATGTTGTACTTTATTTTTAAAATAGACATATTGGTACTGGAGAATAAGAATTATCTTAGATGCTAAAATAATCTTGACTACCAATGCCACACAAAAGTAATATCACAATATAATAAAATCAAAACATGGCCATCACTTCTTGATATTTATAACATTATATAGTGTGTCATAATGGCATGACTGTCTCATAATATATGCAAAAAACATCGTTTTCTTTGTATACTATTTTATCCATTTATATTGTTAACAAAACAAAGAGGTTTGCATAAACATGCCACATTCTGTCATGAATATGAGTATTGATTATTTCAAAATACTACCTGGACAAAGAAGTATTACTTTTTGCATGATTTCTGTTTATCTTTGTCATAGGATCCAATGGATACTGAAAGTTGGGGGTAGCATGGCTGTCAAAATGCATAGGGAGCGAGGCTGAAAAGCCCAAAAGCCCAGTTGTTGGAGGGCAGCAAGGTCAACAATCTTCAACAGTTCAAGAAGCAAATCAAGATGCAGAAGTAATGAATGCTGTTTCAATGATTTCTTGTTACAGAAAATGAAGTGTTAACAAAGCCAATGATTAAAAAGTTATCAGTTTATATTCTGAACATGTAAAGGAGTGGTCGCACAAAAAGTGCACTTATAATATACTGATACCCTCTTCTGTATCCTTGGGAAAATCTAATTAATGTTTTGCATCTATTTTCATATATTAAAAACAGTTATGATTATCCTGGCCCTTTTCAGTTTTGTTAATTTTGGGAAAGAACGAAAAAAGAGAAAAAAGAATGTCAGAACTTGCTTCTTATGACATATGTTGGCTCTGTGACCTCCTTTTGACATGTCTACCACTCAAACATATGCCATTAGCCTAAAAGGGCAGTTAAAAACTTACAAGTCAGTTAATTGTTCTATTATCAGAATTTTACCACCCATCTGACAAAGGAGCTGCGAAAGGGGTGATGAAAATTGTTGCCAAATGACCATCAGTAGTGTTGAATGGTCTTTTTGTGTTCACCCTGCTCTGGATTGGAAGGTGTCCAGGTATGGTGTGTCTGTGCCAGATGCACCCTTGCCAATAGATTCACAGGTCTAGGGTGTCTACTGTAATATGCTTACGTTTGTGACCAGTAAGAATACCATTTTGTTCAATCGAATATATTAAAGTAAATTATGTTTTGATCAGTTTGTCATTCTTCATGTCCTTGCAAGATGTTGTCTATAAATCACATGGCTTATACATAGTTTCAGATGGTTTCATGCATATATGAAAGTAATTACAATATTGTTTACCAAAGAAATGTCAGTAAAGTCATAAAAAGTGAATTAAAATTATTAAAGCAAATATAAATGTAGTTCCACAACTGGTTGGCCCAGTGTCAGGATAATGTGACTGGGTCTGTTCACAACATGCTATACACAGTGAAGGCAGCACTATATATCCTTCAAGTTGATACCGTCTTCAGATAACTGACATACTGTTGGTGGGACTATAAACCCAATGAACAAACACAATGTATGGCTTTATTCTCAAATGATCAAGAAATGTGATATAGGATATCCAACAGTTTCCTAATTATCAAGTGCATGTAACAGTATTTGTCCACTTGGGAAAATTTAGGCATACTCTTTGTATAAACTCATACCTTAGATTTTGAACACTACCTCAATTATTAGACAGTGAAAAGCATGACAACATTGCTCTGAATGTCCATTCTCTATAAATGAGCATGATAGGGTGGGGTTTTGTGGTTCTGCATGAAAGAGTTATCAATGACAGAGCAGATTGCTGGGATGATATGACAATTTTTGTTGCATATATACCTAGGATGTCATTAAACAGTACTTCATGTGATCATGTCAGGTAACGTTTTTTGGTTGTTTAAAGGGGCAAAACTTGGTCCAAACTATTGTATACTTCCTTTAAACCCATTTTCATTCAGAGAGGGAACACTAAAAAAAATAGTAACATACACTCTTGTCTAAAATGACCACTTTTCAAGAAAATGAGAGTATTCCCATCCATTATGAAGTTTATTCATATTCATTATGAAGTTTTAAATATACTTTTTAATATTACAGGAAATGGACCTGGTCATACCTCAACTGAAGTCACTACACTTGCAACATGCTCCATTCCATGACAATTACACTCATCAAGAGCCTATGGAGGACAATGACAAAAATAATGCTAACCTTACATACTTATCATATACTTAGTTTACCAAGTCTGGGCTGGGGTGTCAGGAAACCAGATCTGATTTGCAGCACAAAAATCTTAAATGACTATTTTCAAAGCTCATGTTGACATTATCAACAATATTTAAAGGGATCATTAGGATATTCATAATATTTCTGATGGCATTCATGTCAAATCTTGCCACAAGAACTCTTAAAGCAACAAGGCTTTAAAACTCCTGTGTCATGTAGTTCTTGTTTTGAATTGCTATGTACTTGGTACATTGTTTCACAGGATTTATTATTTTATTTCACTTAATATATTAGATAGTATTTTTTTTAATTCTCTAAATTGCATAAAATATAATTACAATAATGTAGTTACATGCACTAGGGGAAAAAAGGCATAAGTAACTTTTTTTTTCTTGATTTGTTGATAACTTTTAAAATCATTTTCAGTGCCTTGACAGCTTACAGCAATTATTCTCTGTTTCAGATTTAAATATACAAGACTTACAACCTTAATGAAATATCAGAAAAAAATCTGGCAAGAAAATTTAATAACAACATGTGAACTGTTTAGCCCAAGGCACCCTTCATTTCCATATTGAAAAAGGAAATGTTTTATATTATGCACAAAAAACTTCATTGACATATGCAGTTCTTTATTTCTGTTATTTTGGTCACTGGTATACATTGTACAAATTGTCAAGAGTATATTAACATTAAAGTATCTGTTCTTTAAAATTATCTTCTTCTGTCTTTTATCCCCTCTGTCAGTACATGCTTTCACAATTTTGACTATTTTCTTCCATCCCCTCTCTCATGTATATTGCATATGTGTGCATCCATAATTGTTTTAACTGTTGTTAAAGTGACTTGGTTACAGTGTTAACTTATATCTTATTCTCAAATAGGAAAACCTTGTTGAACCAAAATGCATACTGGAACTAAATTTTATATTTTGTCACAAACTTCATATGAGTATGATGTCTTAAGGTTGTGAGATACTAAAGCGTTGCAACACTTTAAAACTATTTTAAGTCCAATAACACATGTATCTGAACTGTGCATGTGGTTCTTTGTTGTCATGAAACTACTCAAAACTGGCTAAGTCACTTTAAAAATTAAAAGGACAAAATACATCAACAACGACAATATGATTGTGGATATGTTGATTTACTAATATACAAAGGATAAGTTGTCTATAGTATGCAATAAGTACTGTCTTATTTCTAATACCATACATTAATATAATCAGAACTGACCATTCAACCATACCATCTTTTAAACTTGCATTTCAAACATCCCATCATTACGATTGTGTTGACAATAAAAACTACATACATATATTCCTAAAAAGGCCATAAAAATATATTGATAACCGAGATAATCTTCATATGTTTTTATACCGAAAACATGAAAGTGTTCAAATATTGACACTGAGATCAGAAAATACATTGAGGATTGATAAAATAACAATGTACATGTATACATTTACATATAAAACGTTAAAGGTATAATAAAGATATAGAAGTAGATTTGGGACCATGCATTTGCATAGACATATGTTACTTATCTGTGATCAAGATAACAAAGTTCTTTGGTATTTCTACAAACTGGCTTTCTCTTTATTCCTTTATATAACATTTTTAAAGTTACCTGCTTTTTTATTGTATTGAGAGAAAAATATCAACTTTCAGAAAGAAACATGTCAAAAAAATGTCCTGAATGTGGTGGTTATAAAGTACAAACTAACCTAAGAGTAGGTGACATTACTTTTTTCAATTTATTATGCATTTTTTCTTTGTCTTAAGTCATATTTAAAAATCTTTTGACATTTTAGATGCTTACAAGTAACATGTAATCATTTTCCTAAATGTCATAATCTGAACTAAACTTTAGTAAATATCTACAATAAAAAACTCAATTTTATTTTAATCTAAAAGACTTTGAAATTGCACAGTCACAAATAAGTATTAAATAAAGTAACAATAGTAACCTGTTTTTTTTCTATAAATATATAATGGATAATAACAAATGTGTTGCTTTTTTCACAGTGCAATATAAGGTTTTCCAACAGTTTTTAAGTCTGGCTTTACAGAAAATCCCAACTGTGTGTAAAAGCAGATTAGAAAAATATAGAAAGTGGCATTATGTTTAATTACATTTAATTGGTTTAATTTCAAGCAATTGGTTTCAATTTGATCCTCTGCATCCAATGTTGCTTGTGGTGCCACAAGAGGTGCTCTCTCTTTGTCTGGTTTGCCTTGCTGAATTTTGCCAGGGACCACCTTCAAAACAGTTTGATCTAGTCCTAGGACTTAGTGTATGTGTATGTGTTCTGTGTCGCCATATCATTTCCGGCTGGGTTTTTTTCTGCCTCAAATCACAGCTGTTGTGATGGTGTCCTGGCAATTGCTGCTCAACTGCAATAGGATTTCCAGCATTCACTGTGAGTTGTCTTTCTTTTCCTTACAATCTAAATTTACTTGTTTGATATCTGGCATAACTGGTCCAGTACACAGCAAAATTATGATGGAACTTTCACCGACTAGTTGTTGGCTCAAAATGGCTGCCTTGGAGTATATAGTTCAACCCTTAAAGAAAAGAACATCAAATTGAAGCTAAACATTAAATCATAAAAGTGAAGTCCAGCTTTTGCCTAGAAGAAGACCTAAAACACTTTAGTTAAAGAACCACTGGATAAATGCCAGTCTGCTGGAGGACTTTACCACAATAGGACCTATGTCAAACCGGGTCTTGAATCCACACAGAGATAATAAGATAGATGGTTAAATACTGTCTGACCTTGGGTGTTAGTAGCAAAGTGGTTATGTAGGTTAACAGAATTTTTTGTCTGTTTTGTTTTTGAAATACATAGCAGCAACCGATTATGATCACATTAGCGGTGTCTAGCTACTTGGTGGAGGAAGACCCCAGATAGGGCAGAGCCAGCGGCACACTGCAAGACAGCTGGACTACTAAGCACATTAAGTCCTTCGTTGCGAATGGGCTTGAACCCATGTGGTAAGTGGCTAAGCAGTCAGAGGAATTACAATCGATGATTCTACCACTATGCCACAGGCGCCCCACAGTATACAAAAAGAAAAAAAACACTCAAGCATTACTGTTAAAAGCTTTTTCAGCTTTATGTGATGTGACAGTAGTTTTACCATTATATTCATCTGATAAAGTCTACCAACAAAATATATAGCTGTGTTTCTGTGAATGATTGTGTTGGATAAATGAATAATGACTCAAATGCTATAAATTAGTACTTTAAAACCACACAAAAGAAAAACCAGAAATAAATCCTGATTAATAGTCCAACAACAGTATATGAATATGTTTTATTCAATTTTTTGAACAGCCTATTATTCTGGCAATGTGCAGGTACATCGTGAAATAAGACATGATAAATACCTTGATAGAGTTTTTCCACAGCTGCATCATCTCAACTCTCCTCCGATACTGAAATTATATAGAATTGTAAATTTAAACAAATCATATTGTAACTCACAAAAGCAAAAAAAGTGGAACATTAACTGACATTGTGTTGTGAAAACTATCAATTTATATCAGGATATGTTCATTGTGTATTTTTTAACCAGTATGTTATATGTGTTAGATCACACATTACTTTTAAGGAGCATTTTAAGCCATTCACAATAAATGTAAATGATATTATGAATGCATAAGTTCTTTGTTCAATCTAACCCTTTCAGTATTGATTTCGGTCAATCCATATTTAAAGCAGATTTCGACAGCTAAGAAGTTTAATGGTTCAGCATCTGACCACCAAAACGTATCCTGTTGTCTTTGTTTATCTCCTTATGTGTTTCTTTTGTCTGCCAATGCAATGAATACTTTTAATAAAGCGCAATGGGGTAAAAATCCTTTACACTTTAAAAAATTCTGTAAAACAGTGATCAAAATAACGATGAACTTCTAACTTCATATTGAACTTCAAATGCTTGTTTACACTTCGGCCAGTTTCAAAAAAACCCTATTCCCACCCTTGTATACGTACCAGTTGATCAGATTCTGTATAATCTGTAGTGACTTCCACAGTTATTGTACAGGCGGCCAACTTGAGATTGCAATACATCAGCCAATTACTTCTTCCAAGTTGCTTATGAATATTTATAAATTTTAATGAGAATCTAAAAACAGACTTTATTTTTGAAAAGTTGATTAGATTCTTTTCATTTAAAAGCAATATTCAAACAAATTCAACAGTTTCTAAAGTTATATACATATCAGTAACTGTCTAACACATTTTGGTCTAAATTTTATATAATTTGGATCATTTTATGATTTTTTATTATTTTTTAATTTATTTTCAACCTAATTAAGCTTATTCAATCTTAATGCATAGTATGGCTAGAAGTATTAAAATAACTAACCATAACTTTGAAGAATAACTTTTGTATCATTCCTTAATAGGAGGCTACCACTGAATGTAGAATTGAAATAATTAATTATGCAAATCAGCCAGCATGAATATTCATACATCTTAATGAATCTAAAAATAGACTTCAATTTTAAAAAGTCTGATTCATTTTTATTTAAAATCAATTTTCAAAGTTACTTAACAATTTCTAAAGTTATATACATACCCCTACTAGTGTAACACATGTTGGTCTAAGTTTCAATTGATTTAATTCATTTTGTTATTTTTTTATGTTTTTTTTATTATTTTACTTCAAATCTTGCTCATTCAATCTTAATGCCTAAATGGGTTAGAAGTCTGCTTATAACTAACCATTCTGTTGAAGAATAATTATTATATCGTTCCTTATGTGGAGGCTTTTGCTTAACTTAGATTTATTTGTTTGTTTGTTTATTGGGGTTATTGTCCTTCCAACAGTATTTTAGTTATCTGGAGATGGTGTCCACTTGAAGCAGATATAGTGCTGCCTTCACGGTGTATAGCATGCCGTGAACACCTGGCATGATACCACACCAAGTCACATTATCCTGACACCAGGCCAACCAGTTGTGGAACTCCACTTATATTTGCTTGAGCGTTAGCAAGGGAGCTATACAACTACCATTTTTAATGACTTTGGTATGTCGCAGCCTGGGTTCGAACCCGGGCCTCCTGAACCTGGAGCCGGCATGCTATACCGATTGCGCTACCAGGTCCCGTAAACTTAGATTTAAAATGAAAATTATGCAAATTAGCCAACATGAATATTCATACATATTAATGAGAATCTAACGATAGATGTCAATTTTTACAAGTTAATTTGAAATTATTTCATGTAAAAGCCACATTTAAACAAACTGTACTGTTTTAAAAGTTAAGAAGGCACCCCGTTAGTCTGATAAGTGTTTGTTTAAATTGATAAATTGATACATTTTTTTATATTGTATGATCGTTTCAAATTAATTTGGTCTGAGTTTTCCTCTGTAATTTTTAACACACAAATATGTTAAAAGCCTGCATGTAACTATTCATAACATGGAAAAATCAGTTATTGACTAGTCCATTGGTGAAGGCTGTCATTAAGGTGATTTAAAATAATTATGCAAATCAGTTCTCATGACTATTCCAAACCCTTACTTGTGAGCTTAAACCGTGCACTTTAACACTAAATACATTTTTCGGTCATTACGGTATTTAAATTGTTGTTTTTTCTTTTCCTTCCTTTTTCATATTTTTATATAGGATCTCAAGCATTTAACTAAAAATCTTTCTGCGTGTAGATGAAAGTTTCTAGTAATAGTTCTGTTAGTGATTTTATGCAACACCTTCAAATCCTTATAAACTAGGTAATATTAATTTATTGAAATTAAATAGGGTTAAACACTTAAAATTGTTTTTGTTAAGTGAATTAATTATTTCTCTTATTTTCTTAATGAATGAAGTACATAATTTTCTTGACTTTATCTTTAAGATTAAGATGGTAGGAACTGCTTAACTTTTTGTAAGTTTCATCAATTCCCATCATTTTCAAGTTTACTTTATACTGACATTTGATATTGTATTATACCCCTTTTAAAGACATTTATTGCCACTTGTTTACTGTGCAAAGTCTTAAATGGTATAATCTGTAATTGTTTGTTACATTTACCCCCTTTCATTGTCTTATCCTTTGACTTAGGAAATGAAACTTTTACTTTTATTAAGCTCAAACTACAACCAGAAATGAGACTTGATAGACTGGACAATTTATTTAATGCTAATGCCTTGTTATATGAAGCAGTAAATTTGCCTTGTTACGCTTCAATTGTCTTACTTAGTCGAAATCTTTGCCACATGCCCACATCATGTCACATTTAGTAACAATGTGTGCTGTCTAGTACTGTTTTCTGCTATAAGAATGCAGGGATTCATTCTATCAGAAAACTGTTCTTGGCTGAATGTCAATTTTAATGTTAAGATTGTTTTTCTTTGTGTTGTTCAAGTCAGTTATGGCATCATTTCTATCTTATCCTTCGGACAACATCATTTTAATTAATGAACACTTTAAAATATATACATTTTTGTGTAATCTAGATACATCGTATATATACACAAAAAATCCAATTCAGGTAACGTGACAATTGTATTTTTCGGTTTTATTGACAGTTATATCACAAGCAGACTGACAGGATTAACATAAACAATGGACTACTATATCTTTACTGAAATTCTGCAGTATTGGCTGCTTAAATTAAACTTTATATCTCAGTTTATTGAATAATGAATAATCAAGTTATAACCAGAGATGTTCAGCCAGCTTTGTGTGCTCATTTATAGCAATATTGACTTCCTATCCAACATTGGACTTCAGCCCTTACATCCTCAGAATGATCCATCTTACATGAATAGACAAAACTTTTGCTGGACATTTAAAACTCATGTCATTTAAGGAAATCATCAGAGGGCTTTATGTCCTGGAAACATATCTGGTGGACACTGTGATATGCTCTGACAAACTGTCAGTATATTAAATAAATTAAAATATGATAAATGCATCAAAATGTAGATGTGACACCATCTGGGCGATACCAGATACTGATTTCAGTTACTAATCTCAGCTGTTGAACCCATTATGGAACACCATGTACCCGTTCTTTGTAAATCAATTACATATCATTTTTTAACAAGGAACATTTTCACCTTAAGTGCTAACTTTAATTTTATGAAGCATATGCCAGATAATTTGCTTGTGAATCTTCTTTTCACTTGTGTCAATTCATGAACAGTATGACTTGACCTAATATGGTTAGAATATGTAGGTTAACCTTAGAGTAATTAACCGCTCATATTTTACTTTGTAGAACATGCATTTGAGAAGAATAAAACCAGTATGTTTAATACAAATTACAATTACAGACAGCATTTTTTTAAGTGTCATACATTACTAATTGAATTTTTTTCTAATGGGGATTTATCCTTGACTGTTCACCTAGATCTCTGGCATCAACAATTTCCCTGCGAAATGTGACCATGGTTCACCATGGTTATTTGACCATGGTTGAACCATGGTTATGACATGGTTTAACAAAATAACAAATGGACCACAGTCTACAACCATGGTTTTGACAGACAATGGTCAACCCAAGTTGAACCATGGTCTATAAACCATGGTCCGTCAAAACCATGGTTGTAGACTGTGGTCCATTTGTTATTTTGTTAAACCTTGTCATAACCATGGTCTATAAACCATGGTCATCCCAAGTTGAACCATGGTCTATAAACCATGGTTGTAGATCACCTTCAGCACTTTGTGCTCAGGCAAGCTTAAAAAAAACAATAAGTTTGCACTTTCTTTTTTTAATTTTTGCATTGCAAACAAGGTTTAAAGAGTAAGATTCATCATCATCTACAGATTTATCAGAGGATGATAGAATGATGCTTCAGTTACTGAACTGATTTTTTGAGAAGCTTCTGAACACTTTGAACTTTCAATGTAATTTCAGTATCTTTAACATGAAACTTTTCCTTAATAAGCTTGGAGAAACAATCATACAGTCTAGAATCAAACTTGGGTTTTGGTTCTGTCATAGTGTTTGCTCGACGACCTGTTACACTATGTGATATAATGTATTCATTTGGGAACAAAGCCAGCAGCAGCTTTTTGCATGAATTAAAAAGGCCATCCACATGCTCTATCATAGAGCGCAGTTCCATCTCTGTATGTCCATTATAATGCTGCACATCATTGGCTGGTGAGGTTACAGGTGAGATTTTGTCTGGCTTTATTGGTACTTCAGATGGTGAATATTGCCTCTTCTCAGGTGGTGATGTTGGTTCCCTGCGGTATTTTGCATCTTTTTCCAACTCCCGAACCCTCTTTTTCAAGCGCGATACCTGGTCACATATGTCGTCAAACTCCTTTCTCGACACCTCCGAACTACACAGCCAGAAAAAAACAAAACAATGAGCATTTAGATAAATAATCAAAAATGAAAATATATATAAACAAGACTTGTATGACTCCAACGCTCGTCAGTTTGAAGGTCAAGGTCGTTGCATGTCTGGAAAGCTCTTGTCCCAAGTAACAATGTGTGTTAATATGAAAAGAATCCATCAAGAAATTTAGTTATAAGCTACATTAGTTTTTGCACGCGGCTACCGATGATGACGCCTCACCCCGAAGACTCGGTGATCTCAATAGCTCGACTTCTTCAAAACAGATAAGCTAAAAATAGTTTACAATGACCATTTGCATGCTAGATATCATATGCATATATTAGAATTTTATCTATCAGACTGCATCATTAATTAATGTTCAGGTGGGATAGTGACCAATTGTACAAATTGAAACAATGCTATGTTTTCAAGTTGAAAAGTGCGAAGATATTTTAACAGTAAATAATTGAGTTCATATATCCATCAACTATCAAAACCTGTAGGTCAATGTTATTTACCTTATTACTTTTCCTGAAGTCTGCAATCCTGAGGAAGGTTTTACCAGCAGAGGGCAAGTCACTTGTCCCACTTGTTTATGATTGGCATCTTAAAAATGCAAGATAATTATGTGTTTAATTTTTAAGAATAATAAATTATTTACTATTGATATAATGCCCCTAAAACAATTGTTATGCCAATTATTATTAATAATGCCAATAAGCTTTTTTTTCTTGATAAAATACTATCATTTCCTTTTTTTCTTTCATAAAGAAACTTAACAACTTATCTATTTATCAATATATTTCGGTTCAGGGGTGCCTGCAGCATCTAATATATACAATCAAGATAGCCACTTTATATTGTTTTGTTTGATTGTTACGCTGTTTTAATCACTATTTAGGTTATATCACGGCGGTCAGTTACCAGGCTGTACAAAGTGCCCATATTTATCATTGGTAACTGAAAACTGCCCTACTTGAGTCAGCGATAGGGGAAGAATGGCCGTAGAAAGGATTTCATGACCAAACTTCATGAGTTATGTGCTAGGCTTGGACTTGAACCTGTGTCCCCTGGATTTGTCGGCAAGCGTCTAACACCTACAAACCAACAAAGTTTTTTTTTAACTTCTTCAAAAAATTTCAAACCCTACCATTTGACTTGGAACCTAGCGTTGGCACCTGGTCATTGGAACCTAGTGTTGGCACCTTGTCATTGGAACCTAGTGTTGGCACCTTGTCATTGGAACCTAGGGTTGGCACCAGGTCACTGGAACTTAACATTGGCCCCTTGTCAGCTGGAGTAGAATCAGCTACTGAAATTAACAAACTCTTATCATTTTAAGATTACAAAAAATTTTTTTATTTGGGAATAACATACTGTAAGTCATTCTTTGAAATGTTAACTTCTTGATGATTGTTTTCATTCATACAATTATACAATTATTTTTTTTTTTTACATTTAACCAATTTGAAAGCTGCCGACTTCTTTCCTTTTTGAAAAATCCATTACTATGAAATATTTGCATTATAAAAACCCATCATTTTCTTTGGATATCATTGCTGCATTAAATATTCTAAAATCTAACATGATGAGCCACCTTTTCTTTATAGACAAAGAAGAAAATGTAACATGCATTATTTTCCAATAGATTCACAGTAGTGCAAAATGTTGATATCTTGTTTACTTTGCGATGTCATTACCGTGCACTGTCAAATAGTTCTATGTTTTTTTCCCTCATTATTCCATTTAAAATCATGATACGAGTTGAAATAAAATTTGATATTTTGTGATCTATTGTATAATAATGCACAGTTGCTCGTTCGGTGCTTATTAACAACTCACTCAGGCCTAACAGCCTTTGTGAATTATTCCTCCGCACTGAACTCTCAAGCACGCAACATGTTACATTAGATCACTCAAGAACAAATATTTTGTCACCAAATTTAGAGCATTTGTTACTAAATAGAATACATTAGAATACATAACAAAATCTCTTACCTTTAGCCTTTGACTGTACAGGTTTGGCCAGTGTGGACACCTTGTTCTCAGCTTTACATACAGCATCAGATTCTGAAATTCAGACTTAATAAATAAATGGCAATTAAATCTTTTGTGTTAGGATTTTAACATAACATAGATGCATAGACTAAGTGCACTGAAAATTGAAATACAACCTGTGTTATTGTATTGTACAACTGACATATTGTATCCAGTAAGGTTTTATCTCAATGTGACACACTCTATTATTTATTTTCTTTACTTTTTCACTTGGTGATAACTGCTTTAATGTTAGAATGCCTCCAATATATGTCCAGGGTCAGATTGAATTTCATTAAGGAAACTTATTGCTAAATGGATCATTTTTACATATGATTTCTTTAGTATTGTTGCTTGTCATTTTAAACAGAGTTCGTAATTAATAGTATATCAAGGAGCATTCTAGAAATTTCGAAGGTACAACACGATGGAAACTTCTTAAGTTGACTAAATTACCTTTAAAACGTTGGCTCTTGTACTTGACATCATCAAAACGGTACTTTGGTGGCAACTTGGCATTGCTAGCGAGGAGTTTCTTGTCAGCTGCAAAAAAGGTAAGACATTATGTTTAATTATTTAACTGCTTTAATATACTGTAGGACCCCAGTTCTAGACATTCACTGACATAACAATTGTTGAGTGCAGTTTAGCGAATTTATTGATACTTGAAGATAACTAGCTCTTTGACTAAATAATGGACACTTACCTGAAACTAGAGACGATTAATATCCATATTATATAGTAATGGTGATAATCTATTACATTATTTAGGAAGCATTTTCATTAAGAATTTTCGTGTTTAAACCTTTGTTACTTTTAAGAATAATTGTGCAAAATGAAAATGGAAAAACTCCAAACACTTACTGCTGATTTCGCAGATAACAGCTTCATATATTTTCTTCGCAAACTCGGCCTTGATCAACTCCCCCTCTTTGTATTCAGTGGCCTTTTTTAAAGGACTTACTATCCTTTTATACTCTATAATTGACATCAATCGATCCTCCCACTGAATCAGAAAACATCGTGGTGCAACCGCCATATCTCTCCGATTTTCGCGCGCTTGAAACTTTGGTGAACCGCTTATTTAAAAAAGTAACATGTCGCTTAGCTCAATGAAAATTAAAAAAAAAAAACCTGGTTCAACGTATCATAACTCATAAGAGATACGGGATTCGGAGCAATATTGTCAAATGGCGATAAACTTGAAAAATTGGCGCTAACTTTTCAAATTTGGCGATTTTCTAATCACCCATATTGAAAAATCAACATTTTCATTTCAGTGATATAAGCGATCTGATTGTTAGTTTTCCGTCACATAAGCGGCCCTATATTAGTAGACATAAGTCTGCATCAATTTAACAAGAGTTAATTGGAGCCAATAACCTTGCCCTGAGGCAATGTTTTATTGCTTGATTGGTGGTAACCAGTGTCTATGATTGCATTAATCTGTAATTATGATTTTATTTTTGACAGTTGGCAAAATTGCTATTAGAGATCGTCTGCTCAATTAAAAAGAGTGGGTGGGGAACTGATAATTGATTGTTGCAAGTTAAATGAAATTAAATAAAGTAAAAAAAGCAAAACAACAGCTTTCTGGAAAGGAAAAGGAAACTTATTTAAAAACTAATTTGAATTATTTACTGACTAAACTGAAAAGCTTTGTGCTTCAATGTCTGGTGAAAAGAATGAGAAATTCCCTGATTATATTATCTCAATCTTCTGATAACTGTAATTTTTAGAGTTTTTAATGATAAATGAATCTAGAATTGTACATATGTATTCTTGAAAATAGACCTAGCAAGTTTCACTAGGATAAATGAGAAATTTGATTCAATATTTAAATGTCTTCAAATATGATGACCCAATCTACAGTCTACAATGATCAAAAAGTACATTGTATGGTTAGAATATGAAAAAACAACAACAACACAATATCTAAGGACAGTATAGTTGGCTTCTTTCAGAAATTGAGAAAGCACATTAAGCAGTAAATCAGAATTTAAATAAGAACAAAATTATTTTGTGAAATTTTATTACATTTAATTTTTTGACAAAAATATAAAGTCTTCAGATTATTGTGCTTCATCACTGCTTCAAGAAAACCACTTACATCTTAAAACTCTCAATATATATTGTCATATCTTTATAGATATTATTGAGATAAGGTCAATTATGCATGGGTATATATTAAAACACGCGAAAAAGCTTTGGCAACAACTTTTTTCAACCCAGAGGGAACCCTGTAATAAATGCATGATTTCAGAGAAAATTTAACATATACATTATTTACTTACATGCAGATAGGAAGAGCCTCTCATTTATGTTGGTTAGTTGATGCCTTTAATTTTTTTTCTTGTAGTTTACCTTTGCCAGAATGCTGGAGTATTATAAGATTTATTTTTTATTTTAGCAAAAATGGACAGTGGAGTCAAAGCCACCTCATTTGTTTGCTCCGATTGTGGGAGGCATCTGTCATCAAAACAGCGACTTATATCCCACGTTAAATCCAATCACAGCCGTATGTATGAGATCATCATGTCCTTGTTTTGCCACTAAATTTGATTAAATTTTATTGTAAATCTTGAGAGACCAAAAACAGGTGTTTTTTTTAGCTAGTTTGTGTTGTCAATAAAAGCTATGAACATAGAACTTAACATTTGGATAGATACTAGTGTGAATTACTGCTGTGCACAAGAGTTGTTATTTATTTTTACACTTTTGTTTCTTGCAACATGAATATTGAACACAACTTAAACACGTCAGATGATATTTTATACTGCCTCCAGAGTTATGTTACGCTATGGTTCTGAGCGGTAAATCATATTTATTTTTGGGTGAAGCCCAACAACTCACAATCTAAATTTAGATTCTAAACCACTTACCACTTAATAGTTTTCTATTTAAAAATGTCATCAGTGTTTTTTAAATCAAATTTTATTGTAATTTTTTTTCAGCCTTGGAGATTTCAGAAAGCAGCTACAGGTGCAGCATATGTGGGAAAGGCTTGAGTTCGAAACGAAATCTGCAACTACATATGAACAAGATCCATGGAAAAAGTATGATCAGTAATATTCCAGTACTTGCTTTGTTACAATTTGCATCGGACTGCAACCCCTTCTGGCGTATGCTGACCGTTGGCATTCTAGTTTAAAAAGTTGTCTCAGAATGTAAAGTTTATTGATTTACTATCTTCTTCACGTAAAAATAACACTACTGACCAAAGAATATTGTGTCAAACACACAGGAACACACTCTGATATTCGAAAATAGGCGTCAAATTGGAAAAATGCATTTAAAAGCATTTGGAAATGGACTGATTTTGTGTGCATCGTTTAATAGTTTTTCGTGAATTCATTACAATATCCTCTTGTCAGAATGTTTTTTTCCCCGTATGTCAAATAATAAATTATTAATTCTAAAATAACTATTTTTCAGAGTGTTATTTTCACCAGTCAACACAAGCTTCTTTAAATGCTCTTATAATAGTTTTCAATATTTTTTTTTCAGGTCCTGTAAAGAGTGTCTACAAGACATACTGTAATGACCCCACAGCATCTGTTCCAAAAACAACTCGTCTTAGACACCAATCACATATAGCAAAAAACCTTGAAATGTCAGATTTTCAAGATACTCCCTCTAGTGCCCACATAGCAATGGATGAATGCAACGAAGTGGCCCCCCCTGAACAGATTTCAGACTCAGAACACAGTGATACTGATAGTGTAGTGTTTCATGAAATACCAATTGAAAGTGAAACTGGCTCTGATGATCAGCATAGTGTTAATATGAATTCACCTGATTCTTCACACAGTCCCCTCTCACTTGGTTGCGAATATGAATTTGGGACAGATAGTGAGTCAGAATTCAGTGTTGTTGATGAGAGTTCTTTTGACTCTTCTTTTTCAAACATGTCAAGTGATGCAGATGATATTCCTGGTAGCACAGAATCTGATGTAAATAACAGTTCTACAGAGCTACAATCAAAGTCTCAGACAATTGACTTGTGTATTCAGGCATATTCGAAACGCTTCAATCTGTCTAGTGAGGCATCAAGATATCTAAAACAGCTTGTGTCTGTAGTAAACCCTGACCTAAATCATTCACAGCCTGCTACTACACAGGGAGATTTTCTGTGTTTTCATTACTGTGTAAAATGTAATAAATTGTTTCCTCCTGATCCAGATGTGTTTGAATGTCAGACAGCAAACTGTATGACGTTAAGGTATGAGGGACATCGCTCTGACCAAATGAAATCAAAGCGCCAACCTAAAAGTTCATTCATTATTGCAAATTTATCAGAACAGATAAAAAATATTTTAGAGAAACCAGGTGTATGGCAATCTATTGAAGAAGTTAAACTTTGTGTTATTGAAAACAATTCAGAAAGTAATATTCATGATATTGTTAATGGTGAAGGCTATAAAAATCTTAGTAAACCAGGCCAATTCCTTAACAATAAAACACATCTGAGTGCACTCATTAACACTGATGGGATTCCATTGTATTCCTCATCAAAAGTGAAACTTTGGCCTGTATTTTTGGCGATTAACGAAATACCTCCAGCGGAGAGATTTTCAAGAAACAATATTTTGATCGCTGGAATATGGCAAGGAAAGGGAAATCCGCCATTTCAGCAATACATCAGCTGTCTTGCTAATGAAATGAACAAATTGTATTCAATTGGCATAGACATTCAGCCTCTCAACTGTCATCAAATGAATGTCAAGTTATGCATTGTTTGTGCAACTTTAGATCTTCAGGCCAAAGGGTATGTAGCAAACATGTCTATGCATAATGGAGAGTATGGTTGCTCTACTTGCGAAGAACCTGGCTTAGTTGTGAAGAAAGGTAATGGACATGTACGTTCTTACCCTTACAGACATGCAGCTGACAGAGTAGTTCAAAGAAACTCGGAGGCCATGAAAGCTGATGCACAGCTTGCATCAAGAAACAATAGAATAAAGGGTTTATGTGGCGTTTCAGGATTGAGCTTGTTACCGGAATTTGATATGGCTCTTGGTCTGGTTCCCGATTACATGCATGGTGTTCTTTTAGGGGTTACAAAAACACTGATGTGCCTTTGGTTTTCGTCCTCAAACTCGCGCAAGGACTTTTTTGTTGGGAGTAAACTAAATGAAATTTCTCAACGATTGAGTGGAATGACACCTCCTGACACAATAGAACGCCCTCCAAGAAATATTGAAAAACATTATGCTCATTTCAAAGCCACAGAGCTTCAAACTTGGCTTCTTTTTTATGGTATTCCATGTATGCATGGCATTTTACCTGACCAGTATTTATCACATTTTAGCTTGCTGTCTGAAGGAATATTTCTTTTATTAGGAGATAACATTACACAACATGAATTACAAAGGGCCAGCATGTTACTGGATAAGTTCTACCAACAGTGTGGTGAGCTTTATGGACAAGGAGTGTCGGGTCTGAATGTTCACAATGTTGGTATTCATTTAGTAGAATTTGTGAGATTATGGGGCCCTTTATGGTGTTGGAGTTGCTTCCCCTTTGAGGATGCAAATGCAGCCATTCTTAGAGCAGTTCATGGAACTGGTGATGTAACTAAGCAATACATTAACTTTAAACAGTCAGAAATGAAGCTGAACAAAATAGCACAAGAAGCAACATCTACTATTACTGACATGAACGCTAAACATTTTCTAAAATCCATGTGTAAATCTGGAAGGAAATGGACTGCAGCAAAATCAATGGATGTCTGTAAAACAGCTGGAAAGCTTTTAATAATGCCTGTACAAGCATGTACTCCAGACTTGTTTCATGCAACAATGACTAATGAAGCTTCTGATTTAAAGAAGTGTCTGCGGGTTGAACATAATGGACAAAGGTATTACAGTCAGGAATATAGTCGAATGAAAAAAAGGGTTTGTCACTTTGTTATATGTCAGACAGGCGAAATTGTGTCTATCAAGTTTTTTGTTGTAAAAAATGAAAAACAAGTGTTTGCTGTTGTGCAACAATATGAAATATCCAATGACTGTTTCATTTTAAGAGATAGTGGAAAGCATATTGTCAAGATAACACAAACGGATAATGTAAAAACCATACCTGTTTATCTAATAATGGATAAACTCTTTTTTATTTCAGTTAAAGATTCTATGTATGTTGTCAGGTTACCAAACAAACTAGGACGTAGTGTAATAAAGTAGGCATAATATAGGGTTTAAGGTATTAGACCTATAATTATTTCTATAAGCCATGAGACAATAACATCAAATTCAACTACATTCTCAACAATGTAGTTTTTGTGCTGTTAGTTTGTTAAACTGTAGATGTTGGAATTAATTTCTGACTGTATAATTTTTTTATCTATACCATTATCATTAACATTATTTATAATTTATCTGTTCAGATAAAAAAAATACCAAATCAAATGTTTCTAAATTTGACTGTCTTTATTTTGAAAAATTATAAAAAGGACTCATTATTAGTAGAACAATTTGAGTAGCAATTTGATAATTCAAGTCAAATGACATTGATTCTTGCATTTATTTAGCTATTTAGGTTATACATGAAAAAAGACTTAGAATATATGGTATGATTTATAAAGAATAATATATTTTTTTCCTTTATTCAAAGTTTACATACTGTAAAAATTGGCTTTTTTTATAAAAATGATAGAGATTTTACTGTTTGTAAATATAAATTGTATTTTCTGCATAACTTGTGAAGGTAAATTGCAGTTTAGTCCTAAATAGCATTCAATGATAAGTGTAATAAAATTGGAAATGTTTTAGTTATATTTTATTCTGTATTTAATTGGCAATACAAGTTTTAATTATAATGTATACAAGGTTACATTAGAGCCCATCATGGTCAACTGCCAAACATGGTCTGTTACCTTGACCATGTTCACTTGAAATAGACCATGGTTTATAACTGTCTTTTATTAGACCATGGGCTATCATGGCTGACTAAACTTGGTTTATTTATTGTGATCTTGGTCATTCATTATTCAAGACCATGGTTACCTAGAAGAACCTGGTTAGACCATGGTTGATCATTGTGGACCTTGGTTTATTTATTGTGATCTTGGTCATTCATTATTCAAGACCATGGTTACCTAGAAGAACCTGGTTAGACCATGGTTGATCATTGTGGACCATGGTTTATTGATTGTGGTCTTGGTCAACCATGGTTCAAGACCATGGTTACCTAGTAGAACCTGGTTTGACCATGTAGAACCAAAGGTTGACCATGGATGAACATGGTGAACCATGGTCACATTTCGCAGGGGAACAGCATTTTGCAGGACCTTTTCAGGTACCAATGACTTATTTCATTATTTGAGACTTTGGACCAAACTGTTGGATACCAGCTTTAACCTTTCTGTAAAAGTTATCTTTTGTTTTGGTGATGTGATTAGGGATTGGGATTGGATTAGCCGACCTCCGGATCCGCAGGCCGACGCTCTAACACTCCAGCTATTGCGGGCGGTGGTGATGTGATTATTGAATACTGGTAATACAGAAACACAAATTCTGACAATATGTAACTTGCAAATTGTACGTTAACATACGTTTTGTTACTTGAGAATTGTGACTTGAGATTTGTAACTTTCTAATTGTGTGCGAGAAATGTGACTACATGTGTAAAAAAGAACATGTTTTGGTAAACAAATAAGAAATTGAAGCATATACTATGCTGCAAATTGCAAATTAAAAATTGTATATTGGCGAATATCCCCTTCTATACCTCTATACTCCAGGGAGTCGTCTATGATATCAAGTGTCTACATGTGTAAGAAGATTATTTGATCCTAAGCCAAGTCTCCCATAACCATTTGGAAAGTTTAGCTCAGTTGTGATTCAAATCAATTTACTTAAATTTGTGTGCTGACGTTTGTATTATTATGTTATTATCGAATGGGCAACTTACATTACTTTTATTGGAACTTTCTAGAAAAAAAAGTCTCAAGAAGAAAGATCTCGCAAATAGTAACGATGGAGGTCAGGTTTTTGCATCAAAATAGCTTTCTGTCTTTGTATTATCCAAGTATTGTCATGTTTGGGAATACCAGATAAACTGATGAATGCTTCTTGTAGTAGAAACTATCTATATAACCGCATACAAACCAGCTCATTTCGTATTAAATGTATGTTCTCATCATGAAAGGGCGAGTTCTATTTAAGACATGAGGTCACTGAATTATAAATAATTAAAACATATAAATACTTACCCAACATGATTTGTTCTAAGGATGTCTCTCTGAGAATCAGCAGAAATCTAAAAGAAAAAATTAATTTCTTTAAACATATGCAGGATTATGGTGGCTCCAATAATCGAAGTTACATTTCATTTATATTAAAAAGGTTTACAAGAACAAACACAGTACATGTTACATACACTTAAGAAAGACTAAATATATTTGACACAGATTAAAAATCAAGTTATTATTAACTATACCGTAAACTTAATTACTCCTTGTCAAAACAACAACATGCCAACTTTTGTAGAGATAAATAAAACTTTGTAACATTGCCTTAAAAAACCTACCAATAATACTGCCTACTGGATTATTGCAATCTTTTGTTATTAAAAAAGCAGTTACATTTTTTTGTAATATGCCGAATATGATTACAGTATAGCTATCTAGGTTTATATATTAAACAAATAAATATTAAAAATTATTCGTAGTTAACATTCAAAATAAAACAGATTTCAAATCAAAATTGATCAATTGAATAATACCATATTACTTAGATGATGATAGCAGCATAGTCAATGAATATGCACCATTTCCAGATTATGAAACTTCGCCGATTTTGTTAGAATAAAGTGATATTTATGCAAACATTTATTGCATATTTTTTTTTTTTTATACAGAAACAAATTTAAATGTCTCTTTTTATGTTAAAATGTCAAATTTTAGGGTAAAAACAACGTAAGTTTTCCCTTAAAATAGCACAATACAGTTGTCTATGGCCGATACTATCGGCGATAGTCTCGGCGGGCAGATTAGTCTTAGGGTCAATTTTGGTCTGGGGAAAAAAGGGGAAAGGGGAAAAAGGGGAAAACTTTATATAGCATGGATAAGACGCACCCCCCCCCCCCTTTTTTATCATCATTTGGGGCAAAAAAACGCATCTTATCTATAAAACTTTACAGTAAAGCCAAAATTCAGATGTTTACTCACTGAACAAGGGTGTGAAAATGGTAGAGATTTTGATTATTCCAACAAAGTCATAGCCTATGTCTATGGGATGAACGTGGTTTCAAGCTTGTTGACAACTGTGTGTTACAGCCATTGAGCAACACACATTTCAAACAATATCAGCCTTTCTAGCTAATGAATTCAGGTAACGCACTGAGAAAGTAATGTATATTTTTACTATTTAAAATGTTATTAAAGCAGGTTGTTAACACTATTTCAAACTAGAACTATCACTGAATGCAATTCATACCCCCACCAATGTCCTTGACAAAGCTGGTACAAGGGTAAGATGGGTTCTGCATATTGCCCAGTTGGGGTGAACATTTGAGTTAAGTTTGAAGAAAATCCTTACATTAGTATAGAATTTACAGGGCATACTAGACATATTGTCTAGTATTGATTGTTAGTAAATTAAAAGACTTAAAAAGGGGCATAACTTTGTCAAAATGCAATACAGAGTTATGAAACTTGACCTGCATATCTTACTTCTAATATGTCATATATCTTTTAAGTTTCAAGCAAATACCTGTGCTAATTTCAGAAATATTCAAGTACATGTTAAAATTTAAGAACATTTTCTAAGTCAATTTTGACCTTCAAGTGTGACCTTGACCTTAAGCTGGCACAAAGGTAACATGGGTTCTGCACATAAGCTTGTTGAGTTGAACATTTGAGTAAAGTTTGAAGAAAATTCTTCCATTAGTATAGGATTTATAGAGAGGACACGACATATTGTCTAATACTTGATTGTATGTAAATTTGAAGACTTAAAAGGGGCATAACTTTGTCAAAATGCAATACAGAGTTATGAACCTTGACCTGCATATCCTAATTGTGACACTTCATATATATTTTAAGTTTCAAGCAAATACTTTTTCTAGTTTCAGAAATATTCAAATACATGTTAAAATTTAAGAATATTTTCTAAGTCAATTTTTGACCTTCAAGTGTGACCTTGACCTTAAGCCGGCAAAAGAGTAACATGGGTTCTGCACATCCCATTGTTGAGGTGAACATTTCAGCCAAGTTTGAAGAAAATCCTTCAATTGGTATAGGATTTATAGAGCGGACACAATAATGGAGACGGACCGACCAACGGACGGACGGACGCGACAAAGCGAATATATTTTAGCCCCCCCACACACACATTTTGTGGTGGGGGTATAATGATATATTATTTAGACTTTTAAGTGTATAAGAAGGATTTTGTCATCTTAATGTTGCAGAGTCTAAAGAGGTGTAACTCCTGCTTTATTCGGCCCCTCACCACAATGGTTCAAGTCTCTGACTAGTCAAAAGCCTAGAGCCCTGGATGTTTTCATGTCACTGATTTCATTATGGTGATACAACACGGATGCTTGAATATAATCTACTTATGGCTTACATCCATACAGAAGAAACACCTTAACAAGAAAAATGAAAATTTTCATAAAATCTCGACAGTCAAAATAAAATCTACGCTCATGGGAGTAGGTACATTATTTATATAACTATTGTAACCAACACTGAGCTAATAACAATTGTAAGGCATTTTAGACAACTATTAAGGCCTCTGACTCATAATTTCCATGGTGTCCCCCGATTATGCTAAATGGCATATGTATGATATGAAACAGGTGGCTGATTTGATTTGATATAACGAGATGATAACAACGATAAAAACATAAGCAATAGGTTTGGTATAAATTATTTCTTTAATAAAAATTATTCGAACTAAGGAAAATATAGTGGTTTACAAAAAGTTCTTTCTTCATTTGCATCAAGATAAACAAATCTTCAAACAATTCTGAGTATTTTCTTATTATCAATGATTGAAACCTATCATGTAACAGGGTAATGTTGAAAAGTAGAATCTTTGACAGTTCTCCTTATAAAATTGTCATAGTGTTCCGACTGAGCCAACACTATTCAGACGTAACTAAACGACATATGCCTCGATGGTCAAGAGTTTTTTCCGTTCAAGGCCCATCCCCCATTTAAACTCCACTTGTTACATTTTTATGTATGCTTGATATGTTCAAGGCCCACCCCCCATTTAAACTCCACTTGTTACATTTTTATGTATGCTTGATTAAGTATCATAAATATATATATATTCATATATATTTTACGCAAACAAAACCTGAATTGTTTTAGTTTGTGGACCTTTCAGGAAAAATAAAGCGAAACTAGAGTGCATTACCTTTAAGGTTTTATCATATATAATACATTTCATGTAATTTATATTAACATGTTGGAAATCTGCACTGGAGGCATAATTCTTTAAATAAATGCATGCAATCACAAATGATGCTACATGTTCTTAACAACATTAATTAAGCAAGTGGTTACTCAGTGCTTTACCACATAGATGTGATGGAGAGAGTTGTCTCTCTTTGTCCATTTAATGTTGCTTGTAACATTCATTAATTTCAAACACACTAAGACGAATATGTTCACAAAGAATACAGACCATCTTCACGTGATGTAAGGTGGCACCTAATCATTATCATTATCATCAATTTAATCTTCCTTCTTCTCATCTTCCTTATCACATTCAGGCAAAAAGCAGCAGCAGTATCAGCAACCCCCTACCAATCATCATTATCAACACTGTCATTATCATTACTATCAAAATCCTCCCCAGCATCAGTATCATCTTCATTTACTAAAAAGTCACCTCTTTCTGCTGTGCCCCATATCATCATTAACAAAATTTATGACCATTCACTGCCTAAGCGATGTTGTTTTTTTCTCTCCACATTGTTGTCTCTATTTTTCCTCATTATAACATGTGTGTGCCTTATGCAATTTAATTGCCCAGTAGTTACAACATGTATTAAACAATTAATGCTATGTGACTGGATCAAGATGTTTCACTGTGATTCATTTGAGGAAATCTTGTCCGGTGTACACTCAGCTATGTTGAATGAGAGACATTAAAGAATAGTCTCCCCTGAATGATTCCTAAACGCAAGTAGGTCCTTCATTTGCTTTACTCAGATTTTATGCTTGTGCTCTTTGGAGTGTTGACTTTTCTGCCTTTCTTGTGATACACAGATTAACCATCATCAACAAACACTTCCATTTTCTTTTTTAAATAACATATCTCTGTATTTAAATGGATTTTAAGTTTATATTTATGCAAAACCAAGAAATTTCACTGTTTGAAATTACAATATCTACAAAAGAACAGGCGATACAGTCAAAGAATTCCAATTAAGAGGACCTACTGACAATTTGGAATACATCGGATATTAACTTAAAAGGGAGACAATTTCCATTTCACTAATGTACAAGGCATAAAGCGCAGATATGTTATTAAGACTCCCTGCCACTCCTGAGTTGACATATTCACTGGTTAATTATGTCACAAAACAGAAAACACAAACAAAACATTGATTCCAATTTCCTCCTTTTACATGCAATTAAAGTCACACTATAAAACAATATTAGCTGCCTTTGTGTTAACTTGCTCACAGACTGGGTTGTGTCTATCCTAACCAACATACACCAACAGCAAAATAAGGGACAATCATGCATAATGTTAGTCACATAAATACGATATATATCATTACTCTCTATAGGTACATGGCAATGGACAAAACTACATTTAAGACTTTCGTTTACATTATTTACACCTTTATTTATTACATTAGAAGTTCTGCAGTTATAAATCCATTGTTGTTTAACTCCAAAAGTTGGTCACATGTAGTTGTTTTACATCCCTTGCAATGAATGATTTGAAACACTGACGTTCAGTTAGCTGACCTGTTAGCGTTTAACATCTATACCATATTGTATTACAAATATACCTCGAGCTGATTGTCGGTTGATATGGCCGTGCGGTTAATGCAGTAGCCTACCAATCCCTGGATCCAAGGTTCGTCCCCAACTGGAGCCGAATTTAGTTTCATGTTTTGAAGATTACTATTTACACATAGGTTGGTTTATAAATACACCCGTTTTTTCACGAGACCACCATGTGTACAGTCAGTGTATTCTCATTTTCACACATTTTAATATATCTTATCATATTATTTTTGGTGTTGATTAAAAGTAATAAATAAAATTAACACATGCTGATAAGGGGAAAAAAAGATAATAGTAAAAGAAAACACACAAAAAACAACAACAATTTAAATAAGAATAAATACAACTACTGTCATTAACAATAAAAGTACTATATTAACTATCTATAAAAAACATAATCTTAAAAAAAAATGCTTCAACAAAAGTAGTTTACCTCAGGTGGTCTCGAACTCACAATCTCCAGATCACAATCATCACTGACAAATCAGCTATTATACATCTTCCAGATTTGTTTCCAGCATTCAAGAGTTACATACATTGGACATAATTGATCATCCTGCCAAAACATGGGGTTGTCTCTCTTTGGCTACATTTTTAAGTATTTATAAAAGACATCACATGACTTGTTTGGTATCAATTCATACGAAAAGATAAACAATCACTGATGACGTCATGGCTTATTTGATGACGTCATTATGTTGCGTTCTAGAATATTTAGAGCAAACATAAACATGGGTCCAAAAAGAAAAGAAACTAGCACCGATTTAAGACATCTTATAATTAAATGTCATCAAGAAGGAAATTCTCAATACAAAATTGTAGAAATATTTGGAATACCTGGAGCTATTGTGCAGAGTATATTGAATAAATTAAAGCAACATGGAGTAACAGAAAACATGCCAGGAAGGGTAAGGAAGTGTTTGTTTACAAAAAGGGATGAAAACAAGCTTTCTCGGACAGTAAAACAAAACAGAAGAAAGTCTTTACTGGACATTATTACCATAGTGAAAGGGTAAGGATTATAGTTTTTGTACATAAATTATCCAGAGAAAATAATCCTACAGGGGATTTAAATGCCGTGCTGTAAAGAAGAAGGTGATAGTCAAGGACATAAACGAAAAAAATAACGAGTATCTTGGTGCCAAGAATGAAAAGATTGGTTTGTGGAAGAAGAGTGGTGTAAGTGGATATTCTCATTTGAATCACAGATAGTAACTGGGTCTGATAATCATGTGCATATCTGGCACAAGGATGAAAGTAATAACCCACCTGCTTTACCCTACCGACTACAGGAGCCTTACTTTTATGATCTGGGGTTGTGTTTGTTTTTATGGGATTGGAACTTTTACACATGTGGACAGTAATACTGACTCCAGAAAATACATTGACATATTGGATGAACATCTTTGGCCAGTATTATCTCAACATTTTCCAAATGATGATTACATATTCATGCTCCAGGTCATTGTGTCTGTAATGTAACAACTTTTAAATTAACTAACAATATTCATTGTACTGAGAGGCCAGGCCAGCAGTCACCAGATTTGAACATCATTGAAAATATTTAAATTCATTGAAAAAAAGCTATGCAGGCCCTGTCCGTAAACCTCACCGCTAAAGAACAACTAAGAAACGCCATTTGACAAACGTGGGAAAAAATCCCCTTACAAATTATTCAGTCACTCTACGAAACAATTTCTGCCTGACTATAAGAAGTATTACGTATGAAAGGAAATCTTTGAAAGTTTTAAGGTAAATAATTTTGTTGCAATGCTTGTAATATCAGTTTTTGTTTTGCTTTTTCATATGGAAACGATGACGTCAAAATGACGTCCGGATGATCAATTATGTCCCATGACTGTATTTCCCAGGTGCAAATTAAGTCAATCCGGCCAAAAACAAATCAGGTCACAATACAATCTGGCCACAAAATAAGTCAATCTGGCCACACAGCCCTCGGAAAGCAATCAAACCGGCCACATTTTTATATATGGTCTTATACTGAACAAATATTTATGCTTTGATTTTGTGTTTTATTTAATTCTTTTCGTATATTTTTATGATCATTGAAAATGTTAATAATCATATATATATATGTGTGTGTGTGTGCATACATGTGTGCATGTTTTATACAGTTTTTTGTTTGTCTAATAAATGATTCATTGTATCGTAATAAATAGATTGAATGTTGTTTTTGTAATGTTTTTATTTCATTAACATTGTAAACTGTCAGCATATTTTTAATGTGTTTTAAGTTTGATATGACCTTTAAAGATATCAAACAATGATTGGCACACATAATTACTTAATTACTAGCGTGTTTCTGTGATGTCGTTTGGTGCACTAATTATCGTTTTAACACCCATAATCAAACCACGGCCAACTTATCCTTGGCAATTGCCAAACTTGCATCAGTAATTAAAAATGCTAATGTGTTAATCAAATGAAAATGTAGCAGTTTGTTTACCATACAATAATACAAAGAACGATGAATTAAAAAGTGAATTGTATTTGAAATGGGTATGTAAGTATTAATGGATGAAAAATGGTACAACGAATCACCATGACCGAGGCGTGCAGACACTGTTTACAGCCAGTTGTGGAGACTGATGAAGCTGTCTCCTGTGATCATTGTGAGGGAAGGCAACATAGGGTGTGTGACAGAGGTAAATACTTTAAAACCTGATATAAATTATTACACCAACAACTTACCTCTTTGTTGGCAAATCCATCTAATCTACATTAGAGCAATTATCAATATTAATAAATAGACGAATGTATGCAATGCTACTCGATTTCCGACACCGACAGTGAATAGGTGTTCAAATTAATGGATATTGGTAAAGTAAAGAGTAATGCATGTTTGTTTAAAACTTATCTAATATTTGATTGAGAGAGAGAGGGAGAGTGACAGACAGACAGACAGACAGAAAGAGACAGACAGAGAGAGAGAGACAGGGACAGAGAAACAGGAACAGAGAGAGAGACAGAGGGAGAGAGGGACAGAGGGAGAGAGAGACAGAGATAGAGACAGAGAGTCAGACTAAGAGACAGAGACTAAGAGAAAGAGACAGAGAGGCAGAGAGACAGAGACAGAGAGAGAGACAGACAGGCAGACAGATAAAGAGACAGACAGACAGAAACAGAGAGAGACAGAGAGAGAGAGAGATAGAGAGAGAGAGAGAGAGAGAGAGAGAGAGAGAGAGAGAGAGGGAGACAGAGACAGATGGAGACAGAGAGGATGTAAGTAGTGACCAATTCATCCAAATGATGGGAGTGGCACCAGATGAAGCGGCAGTCGGCACCTAAATGAGGAATGAAGAAGACACTGCTCACTTTTTATTATCATTTTTAAACTGTTATTTGAATTATAACTTTTGAATAAACGTGCCTTATGCATATGTGTATTTCATTTTCTTTGTAAAATACGTGATATAACAACAACAATAACTATAACTACTACACAAGCACCAACTGATGTCGATGATGATAATAATAATGATAATAACAAATCTTCGGCTGGCCTGTGCTTGTTTCTCCTACATTCGGCCCTTGCACTGGTTTCGTGACGTAAACAAAACTTGGAATTAACGCTCGTGCTGGTTGTGGTAACGTCCGGATACTGTGCAAGATTTTTGACGAAGACCAAAGTCGCGCAAATACTCCAAGAAAATGCGCAAAAAGCAGGTAAACTTACCAGAAAACAACAAATATTTATATTATTTTCCCGTTTCCATGGTATTTACTCCAATAATTACTCTTTTCTTTTAATATTTTACAAAAAAACTTCACCGATTTCTTTCATCGGTGTTACGGAAGCGCTTCGTAAATTTTGCAAACGGCGTCCGTAGTTATTTCCCATGGAAAAAAACAGTTATGTTCACATAATCTGTTCCACGCACTTTGCCAATTAGAATATCCAATAAATAGGTTCAAATTTGCATAGAATTGAGCCCATTGTCGATTTCATTCCCTGAAAACTCTTCTTTGTTCTGTTTCCATAACATATCAATTTCCTCTTTCAGACCAATCCATCCAAAATCACTGGGAAATACAGATCTTACTCATCTGAGTCCTTGCTACAAGCTTACAAACTTGTTAAAGATAAAGGTTTTGCTGTCAAAAAGGCAGCAAGGATGTATGGAGTACCTCAGCAAACATTGAGAGACAGAGTGTTTTACAACTTACAGCAACAAAATGTACCTTTTAAAAGTATCAAACGTAAAATGGCCATTAAAATGACGTCTAAATTTAAACTTGTGTGTTAATCCAAAGTTATCTTATTTAATAAATCAAGTTTAAGCAAAACTACACTGCTTTAAGTAAGCATTACTTCATGAATACTATCAATTATTTACGGTTTTTTTTCTACAGAAACTATCCATTTTGAACTTGGAAAAACTTCACTTTCTGACTTCTCTCAGTTTAAAAATATTTCTTCGTGCTGATTATTATAAATGTTTCAGAGTCCATATAAGACATAGTCCATATAAGACATCCACAACAAAACCGTTTTATGTGTTGACCTGTTTTCAATTGTTATTTATTTTTTTTACCTGATAGTTTTTATATTTTTCTATATTTTACATGCGTAGTTTGGTTTTAACCTGATTACGCTTTATTCACACTTAACTTTGTATTCGGAGCCGTATGACCTATTAAGTGTCGGTGTGCCGTAAAACCCAAACATCCACAACACTAACCACACATAGCCGCATTGTATCCATTAAAACTGTACTGGGGTATACATTTTTCACTACCGTAACAAATAATAAATTCATTAAAAAAACAACAACACTTATTGTTTGTGAAATCACACAGAAACTTTGCATGAGTTTTGTAATTTATTATGTATTTATTTTCCACTAGCTTATAGTGATGGGTATGACTATTTACAAAATAATTGCAAAAATTATGACAAAATAAAATAAACTTATTAGGAAATCTAGCATAGCGCTGAATTTTAAATCTTTTAAAATGGTAAATATTTCTGCATATGCTAATTAGGTATTACACAAGTTATTCACTTAGTTGTTTCTTAACAATATCTTAATTCTAGTTTTAGCTTTAACTAGACAAAAGGCAATCGTTACGGTAGTGAAGTTAAGTGTTACAGTATTGATCGAATTGATCGAAGTGTTACGGAAGTGAAAACTACTGATATTTTTCAATCATTTATTATTCATCAGCATTGCATTTAACAGGAATACAACATAAAACACCACTCAGCTAATAAATTTTAACACACTGTGGAATAAAATTAAAAGGTCATGTTGTTCTTGAATTGCCACCCAAAGCTGAGGTTGAATTTGGTGATGGCGCGACCCAATCTTAGTAGGTGGAGGGATCAGCGTGACGAGCTTGTCAAATAAGTACCGCAGAACATCATGTATTCTTGTCCAGTAGAACAGGTTTGGTCCAATGTTGTGCATGACACTCTCTTCAATTTCTGTATCATCGGTATCCTACACTATGCCTAGGTACGGTTTCCCATCATACGTGACGAGGCAGAACTCTCCTTTCAGTGTCTCGTCCAGTTGTTCAGTAGACTGACTTTAAGTTTTACATGACTAATTAGATACACATTGGTGATTGACATGTATTAAGGCAATTATTTTAAAACTCATGAAAACTACTTAGTTATAAAAGTTGGATGCAATATTATTTCAAGTATGCAAGCGCTGTATTACTCTGGATTGCCAATGTATCTTGCTGATGGTCCTCGTCTGGTGCAACGGCAGAAGCAGCCAGGGCATCTTGTGTACGGTTCTCTGGAATACACAAAGGATGCTTAGGATGGTAACAGTCGCATCTATCCGGGTAGTGACAAAAGCAGCTGACATCTCTGTATTAAAACTCTGCCGGAGTTGTGGGAAACATCTGAAAATATATGATCCACATTGTTGTTTGAGTAAAAATGTCAGTAGTAGTACATGTCATTGTAGTAGTAGTAGTAGTTGTCGTTGTAGTTGTAGTAGTAGTAGTTGTTGTTGTAAAATGATCGTCGAGAACGAGCAATATTAGTAATAGTAGAAGTAAAAGAGACGGTAAAATGCAGAATTGTGTAGTTGTAGTAGTACATTATCTGGTGTATTTTCATTGTTCCAGTGACTGGCCAGACATCTGACAAATGGTAGTGACCAGGTTCCATAAACTGGTCATCTGGTGCCAGAAACAGATGTGGGGCAACTGCAGACTGCTGCACTACTGTGTACATGGATGCTGCATCCATGATGTCTCGTCCATTCAGAACAGCTTTGTCAGCAGCCCCTTTAGTGACAGCCCCGATGCCATCAGGGGCACCTTTTCCATGTCCTGCTTCCATAAACGTCCACTGGACAGATCTGAATCCCAGATGAATGGGAATTGTAGACAGCAGATATAAGTTGTCCTTGCAGCGATATTGGGTGGTGGGTCCATCACTCACAAATACCAAGTGTTCTGCGTGGAGAAACTTCTCTTTTGCCCATTTTAATACGGGCTTAAGATGGGCCCAAATCCCAACTGGTCCTTGTTTCAAGTTATCTGAAAATGAACAAAAGCTTTTCGCTGCCCCTTTGGAATACAGAAATCCGGTATGCAGTGAAAACCTGTCGCAGTTAGAGGCACCAAAGTGCATACTTTAAATCTCTTCTTAATACTTACAGGAAAAGTTTTCCGAAAAGTCAATATGGCATATTAAATCATCTTTAGTATTTTTGGTGGAGAAAACCTCTGAAAAATATCTGGATAAAACCAATGCTCCAGAGGTCAGACCTTTTCACCTGAAAAGTTCTTGACCAGACTTGTGACTTGCGGATAAGGGTTTAGTTAGGTTGGCAACTTTATAGATTATTAGACGTTTGGTATTTAAAAAAATCTACAATGCTTATCCTCATACTTATATATATATACATTTGTGCATAAGTAGTGATACATGCTCAGTGATATAATTAAAACAGTTTTTTAATAACTTACACTTTGCTATATCTACCATTTTTAGATTGTGCGTCCTAAGCCTCAAAGATATCCTCAGCATGAATGATCAAGACCAATGGTGACTGAAGAGGCACCACTAATAAATTTTAGTGATTTTAACGAATATTCGAATTTCAAGTCGCTATTCAACAGAGATCTTGGGATTCGAATATTTTATCATTTTTTATGTCACTTTTGTTAAGTTTGAAGTAAAATTGAAACGCTATTTCTATAGTTGATCGTATTGTCTCCAAACGACTTTTGACGCTGGCGATCTGTGATTGCCCTTGAGCAGGGTGGGTCATGTCTCCTTATAACGAATAACAGTGAAATCACTTCACCGCGCACAGCCCTTTATCTGCCTCCTCTCCCACCTAGACCCAGTCACATCACCATACATATATAACACACATGTCAGTTTAGTCCTGCGGCAATTACCTACAGCAATTACGTAATACTGGCTCTTCCCAGCTTCGGTCGGAATCATGTGTAATAAATGCAAAACATAATATAAGGCTATAATTATTGATAACAGGCCATCAGATCTTCTTACATTATTTATTTTTATTTTTTGAAAGCACATCTAGATCACTTCAAGCAAACTTTTATTTGTGATTAATTTCAATTTTTGTCAGTATAACGTCATATTTTTTTTTATTCCTATATAATACCGCGACACATGTTATTTTCTGTCATCGCGATTTTCTGTTATGTGTTTTCGCTTCGTTTTCTTCGAATAACAAAAATGTAAATCACAGGATAAAACCCACGAACTTACACCTTTTAATCATTCTTCATATACATACATACATATATAAGTATGTATATATAATACAAATAAGTCATTATGTACGCAACATGTCTGTAAACTGCAAGGAGCGTTCCTGCCATTACGCACTTTACGCACGTGCGTAACCTACGAAAAATCAAAAATCTAAAAGCACCAAAAACACTAAGCAAGTCGTTGCCTAACCCGGTTTATCAATAATATATTTTATTTCCATAGTTTCGATGTTATAAAATCTTATTACAACACCAATTAAGTTGAAAAGGTTTAAAGGTTCAGGATTTTAGTCGTTCATATTCTGCGTTAAGTTCTTCGCATCTCCGCATTTTACCTGTTATTCATTAGAAAAGAACCGAATATATTCAAAAGTATTACTACAAAGGTTATTTCCCTTGTATTTGTGGATACGCGCCCGGTAAACTGTAAATGTTAGTGTACGCAGTATAAGGTGACTAATTATTAATGCGTAAATTATACTGGCTCTCCAGGTCATCTTAACGTTGAATGGTTACTGTATAGTTTTGTCATAAGAGTTTAAATGTTAATAATAATACTAGTAATAATAAAATACTACTACTACTACTACTACTACTACTACTACTACTACTACTACTACTACTACTACTACTACCACTACTACTACTACTAATGTAAATGATGATGGTGACAATAATAATAATAATAATAATAATAATAATAATAATAATAATAATAATAATAATAATAATAATAATAATAATGATAATAATAATAATAATAATAATAATAATAATAATAATAATAATAATTGTTACGGAACAATGACATTGTTCACACATTTACTAGCATTGTTCACACATTTACTAGCCTTCTTCATTGACAGTATTCTCTTGCAAATTACCGCTGACCGAGTTAAGAAACACCCACTGGTTCTTTACTATAAAAAGAATAAATGGCGAATTTATAATATTGCCGTTAAAATTAAAAAAAAAATCGTCGTTTTTAAATATAATGCTATGCTAAAATCATAAATCTACCGCTACTGCTGCATTAAGTAAGGCTAGAATTAAAAGTGTAATAAATGTTACACCTCACTGCATGGAAATAAATCCCATTCAGGTCAAGAACTATCAGGTGTGGATGTCTTTCTGCTGATCTGCAGTGGTTCTACCTTAATGCCCTGGTAGTTAGGTAGGTTGAGCATCACCCCAGATCCCCGGTGTTCAATCAGGCTTTTACATACCAAAGTCATACAAAATGTTGGCCCAGTGTAATGATAATGTGACTGAATGGATGTTGTATCATGTCAGGTTTTCACAACATGCTGTCACAGTGAAGGCAACAATATAGCTGTCACATAGTTGGCAATGTGTCTGGATAACTGAAAGATTGTTGCTGGGATGTTAACTAAACAAAAACAAAATGTACATATTATTTGGAGTCTTTCTCCGTAAATAATGTACCATAAAAAGATTAATGTGTCACTGCAATTTATATATCAAAACAAGCATTACATGTTATAGACAAGTAGTTCGTCTTTCCACCCCACATCTGTTTCATTAGTGAAGCAAAGTATAGCAAAATGGTTCTCAAAACTATGGTCAGCCACAGAGTGCAATCGGTGGTGGCGGCGTATGGGACCTGGCCAGCAAGTCAGGAATCGTTACTATGTGAGAAATCATACGGAAATTAGAGGGCTTATGGAAAGTGCCAGTGGGTTAAAGGGTGTAAAAGAATTAATGGATGAAAATAAATACTCATAGAATATATCCAAGGTGATAAGGAAAATACCTGTATTTTACACCGCCAGAGGACTTGAACAAAAGAAATGACCCCCCCGCTGAAATGACAAAAATCATGTGGTAAAACATCGGGAAAAAAGCACTTGTATTCTTTGAAGTAAAAAAAGTGTGAAGTTGTGCAAAGCAGTCATTCTACACATTGAACAATATATTTCATGTTATAAGTTTAAGCCTATATAAAATTTAATACAAGGAACGAATTTAAGAATGATAATTGGATTATTTTTTAGAAAATACTCATGACAGTTATGATTTTAAAAACATATTCCTTAAATACTTTGCATGGAAACAGTATCTGATCTTTGGTCTTAGTATTGTCTAAGTTTCAAAGATATTTTATATGAACCCAAAATGTCTCTCTGCCCCAATCTTGGAACATTATTTTTAGGGGCAAACCATGACTTTGTATCTTGCAGTGTTGTAAATTTTGAAATGTATTTTCGAAATTCTGTAATATTGAAGTCCATACATACACAAACAAGGTTTCAATTTTTATTGTATTTGGTATGTTATTAAATCTGCATATATAATTTAAATAACACAGGTGTTGTTTTTTCCGCAAGGTCAAAACTCAGGGTTTGGCCACAAATCAGTGTCTGCTTGTATATCATTATCGAATGATATAATTTTACGTATCAAGTTGGATCCTGGGATTAAAATTTTGTAAATAAATCCATGGTTTATGATTAATATGAAATTTGACCATTACAGTAAGACTACGTTAACTTATCCATTGCAGTATTTTCACAATACCGTTGTTTGACCACTGTACTCGCAGAAACTCGTTGTTGGCCGCTTTGTACTTTACATAAGTCGCGGGCATCTACCACGTGGTTTATTTGCCGATAGCCAATCATGACACACCATTCTGGTCCTATTATGGCATGTTTAACCTCTGAGCACCAATACGGTTTATGTGGATATTGAAACTTCCTACACAGAATGCGTTTTTCGATAGTTTTAAGTGCATTGATAATAGCCGTATAAAGAAGATTAGGAGCGATAACTTTTCCCACATGGCGATAGTAAGTTATTAACGATTCAACAACGTTTAGAACTGACTGATAAAAGTGTAAATCATTACACGCAAGCAAACAGACATAAAATATATACATACATGTAAATTCGATTCTAGTGATACGATCTTACTGTCGTAAACTTCCACGGAGTGTTACTTACAGATAAAAGCAGTATCAGATTTGTTACAGCTAAGCCGATCAAGTAAGTGAAAACTTTATTCTATTTCGACATAAGTAGTACTTTCGATTTATTTTGTCGAAAATGTTAGCTGATCTTGGTAATAATTTATGTTCTGTTCATTTCATGTTGCTTAGAAATTCTGGTAGCGGGTATGCGAAAATCATTATTCCGCGGCAGTTCCAATATTCAAGGTTAACAGCATCGTGTGTGAATAATAAGTTTAATTAAATCTAGTTATCGACTGCCTGTACTTTTTTTTTACTTATATTGATTTGTTTCTTGCTTTTTAATGCCTATTTTCAGTCGCCCTGGTCATCACACGCAGGCTCCCACGAGTTGTGTTGTTGTTGCCTTAGTTTGTAGTACCTCATCGTTCAGGTAGTTTTGGTATTCATGGCCACCAGCTTTCCAGTCTCGCCATTGCTGTCTGCATGCTGTACGGTTATCCTGTTGGGGGATATCGCGTTTGTACTGATGGCGTCGGTGTGACTTGATAGTGCGTTCCCATTCTTTTTGGGAAACTCACGCTCTATACATTATGCCGTGTGGCCAATAATAGACGCCGTCTGTAATTTGTTTTTGTTCAACAGGAACATTAAGTTTGGCCCATGATACTGTTTTGCCTTTAAACATGCGCATATGTGTGATATGAACATTTCTGTCGCATTACTTTAGTCACTGCGATACATTTAAAAAAAAATGATGTATGTTCATTACTTTAGCGATTAAAAAATCGACAATGACATTTTGAGTGGTGCAGTAATCTTATGTTGAGTAACGGCTTTGAAAACCTGCTTGAATTTCATTTAGTAATGAGTTTTTTTCCAATAAATTGGGTAAGTCTATGACTTGGAACTGAGATACATTTTAACCAGGTAGCTCAATAAGGTAACGGATCTATAGTTTTATTGTTCATTTTCATCTCCGATTTGTTAATATCCTTAAGCCACTGTTTTGCCACGATAGCTATGTTTAGAACTTCATTAAATATATGATCTTGTATTGGTAGTAAAAGGTCTTTACTTGCTTTAATACGTTCATTTGTTATATTATTATTATTTCATGGAGCTTTAGAAGTATTATAATTTATGTAGAGACTTTGAAAGTAGTTATACCTCACTTAGTTATCATCGTTTTGAAATTAATAGATTTTGATGTATATTACTGGTATCGTCCTCTTTGTCGCATGCATTTGTTTTTCAAAATGTGTATAATGATTCAATTTCTGGTTTTGATGTGGACCTTTTGTTTCGATAACATTTGTTCAAAAGTCTCCATGAACTCTTTGGGTCATTGATATTCAGATTTCTGAGTTCTTTTTTTGCCTTGTAGTCAGAAATATACCTCGTGCGATAGAGATTGCAAACCAACATGTTGGTAAATGTTCATATGATCACTTGTGGTATAGGTGCACACTTACAGATTTCCGTGACTGTCATTGATGTGGAATAAATGCAATCAGGAATTCCGAACAATCCTGAAATAAAACTTCTCAATATATGCAGTCCTCGATTAAGTTTGTATAGTTAGGAATTCGGATATGTTCATATGTTTATATGTTTGTGATCATCGTAAACACACCTTAAAGCCCCACCTTCTATCTTTTCTATCTAGTACTGGACATAAGATCTGGGCAAGATAACAAAAAATCGACTGTAAATGTATAACAACTTGTAAGTTTAGTTTAATGATGCAAACGTTTACTAATTACTTTAGGATATAACTCTGAATGGCAGCATGTTTTGCTTCAGTCTCCATATAAGCTTCAAATAGTAATTTAAAATCAATAAATCATTGCAAACACAGAGTGATAAAACAAGATCGAGCATTGACTTACAGTAGAAAGAAATGAACTGGCTTATGTTTATTTACAGCCATTTGGTAATTTCATAAGCTCCGCATAGAAAGACAGGGCGCATTGCAACAGACTTCTGACAACAAACTGCAAAACTTCATTATTAAATATGGTATTGTATTTTGAGAATAGTCGGAGAAATTTGTTGGCAAGGGACCGTCATGTTGGTCTTGGCTAAGTTGATTATATCCACGAAAATGTATACTAGTTGTTGGACAACGTTATTTTTAACACTCTTGCTTACGATTACGATTTGAGACACAAGATTACAATTCCAATTTGCTTGTAAATTACTAATTGATGCCTAAAACAATTATAAAACACGATCAGTTTAATTGTTGCTACACTTAAGTAGTCCTGATTAAATCATTTATTTACTTAAAACATGTGTATACAACGCCTGTTCGTATAAAACATTATGATCATTCGACAAAATAACACAAGGATCGGAATATTATTTGATCATCTTTCTTTCGATCATTGTATATTTTACATTAGAAACCATGCTATGGTTTGAACGTTACACATTTATGTGAATGGCGCATGAACTACTAGAAAACATAGCCGTTTTAATCTTGATACGTGCAACAGGGGTGGGCCGTCATTTGTCGGTGTATCGAATTATTAATTTAATATGAATTGGTTTTTTGTTCTCTATGCGTCTATTAAAATAAGAACGATTATCATTAAATGGGTATTTAGCCAATTTTTAAATAGTTTTTATGCTGCAACGGGGAAAGCAAAAACACAGATCAAATACTTTGATGTAATGCAATTTAATATTAAGCAATGTTTTTAAAAGAAGAATAATATAAAATAAATAATATAAAATAAAGACATGGGATAAACACACGCACGTCCACAGCAAGTCCTGCGCGAAAGCTACATTTTTAATAAGGGTGATATCCAATACCGTGTACATATCACTTTACAAATATATTTACGACATCACCAAATTTACAAAGACATTTAAGACCTCACCAATTTACAAAGGACATCGGAGACCTCAACAATTTTACAAAAACATCAGCGACATACCAATTTTACAAAGATTTCTGACACCTCACCAGTTTTACAAAAACATCTGCGATATCACCAAGGAGCTTTAAGCCTTTACTGTCTAATTAATACATATGACACATATATCATTTAGCTTCTATGATATTTCTTTTTAAACACACATGGTCAGATATCACATGCAACATACATACTGACACTAAAATAGATGAAAAATAAAATGAAATCAACATACAAGGCACATCTCTATGGTAGGATTTTATCCTTTGCAAGAAAATCACATTTTCAATAGTACAAAAGAAATAACAAGCAAGCTACAATGAATGCATTTTTTTCTATCAAACTTCGACAATAGTAGTCAAAACTGCACCTAAATGGTTAAACATCAGTCTCTTTGTATATATTTTATATATAGTCAGGCAGCAAGACAGATACAGACAATTTATTCCCTTTTAGAAACCCTTTCGAAAACGTGTTAGATGCCCACGTTCTTGCTAATTAAAATTAACTTTCTTGGAAGTGTTTATAATGAAAAAATTATGTAAAATTTGTTCTTTGCTCTAGCCGTCATAATCTTACCACAAAAGTCAATAAAAAGCAAAAACAAAAACAAAACAAAACAATAATGACAAGATAAAGATATAAAAGGTTTAAGTGTATGTTTTTTTAGATATAACACATTGAAATATAAAAAAGCAATATATATGCCATAACAGTTGATTGAATAATTCAGTAACATACATTTTAATTGTATTTATATTGATGCAATATATGGTACTCATGAAGACGGAGAGCAATAAAATATTGATTTCCCAACTTCTGTTTATAAACGTACATGCACATGCAAATATAAAATATGGTACTCTAGCAAATAGGGAGTTTGACAGACTCAAAATAATTATGTCCAACACAATAATTGTGTTTTCTTTAGTACATTCGTTAAAGCATTAAAGCCCTCAACTAGTTGCCATTTCGTTATTTAAAAGGAAAAATGGAGAATATATATATATGTTACAGCCAATCTGTGAAATCAGCCGTTTCACGAAATGGCTAAATTTTTTAGCCTTTTCGTGAAATGACTAATTCACTCAGCCGTTTCATGAAACGGCTAAATATTTCAGCCATTTCATTTTATGAAATGGCTAAAATCTCCATGTCAGTGTTACACAGATTGACTGGTTCAGTTTCAGCCAATCTATGTAATAATGTCTTGAGCTTTGTTATGCCTTAGATATCATAACTGATATAATTTATTTGAATATACCACAAAAAAACAAAATAAGAAAAAAAGAACATATTTAAACTGATCATAGTCAAATTAAAGCAACACAGCATTGTGAGGCTAATTAAAACGTATGATAAACCCCACTCCCACTACCCTTTGATTATCTACATTGATTGATTTGATCATGGTTTAAGTGAAAAAATGTGTACCTAATCATTATTAATAATTATTAATTATAATTGGTTTACTAAAGTATTATTAATAGTTACTTGTTCTGAATTTAATTAATTATTCTTTGACCATACCTGAAAAAACAACAACACTTGAATTGTGCCAACTAAATGCCTTCTTTAAAAATGTGTTTAATCATACTTTAATTACTAGTAATTGATACTCATTATTGCTATAAAAGCATGTGTCTTCTAACGTTCATTACATTTTAACTTTGTAAGTGATTCAATTTGATTCAAAATGGATAATACAGCGGTTGAACTCAAACTCCGTGAAGCTTTTTTTGAAGTATTCCCAGTGTGAGAAACATCTTCTTCCAAGGGATGTTTACTATAAGACTGTCAGTGATCTTAGGTTAGCAGCAATCACTGAAACAAAAAAATCTAGACATCAGTACTACCTCCTGTCCAAATATGAAGTACTACAGTGTGGTGATGTTGAAAAGCTGATCAAGAAAAGAGAATTACCTCAAGAACGTCCAGTGTATTATGTCACCATAGAAGATACGTATGACATAATCAAGAAAGCTCACATATCTACTGGTCATGGTGGCCGTGACAGAATGTTAAAACACATCAAGGGAAAGTATGCCAACATAACAAAAGACTCCCTTGAATTGTTCAAGTCCTATTGTGTTGTTTGTCAAGAGAAAAGAAAACGTCCGAAGACCAAGGGTGTTGTTGTTAAACCTATCTTATCTAGTAAGTTTAATTCTCGTGCCCAGGTTGACCTAATTGACATGCAGTCTCTACCTCAAGGGCTGTATAAATGGATTATGGTTTATCAGTGTCATCTTACGAAGTTTGTGATCCTACGCTCCTTAACATCGAAAAGAGCAAAAGAAGTAGCCTATCAGCTACTAGATATTTTCCTTCTCTTCGATGCCCCCGCCATTCTACAGAGTGACAATGGTTCTGAATTCACCGCACAGGTTATCACTGAGCTGAAAGAGTTGTGGCCGCATTTTGTTATGGTTCACGGAAAACCTAGACATTCCCAAAGCCAGGGCTCAGTAGAGATAGCGAATAGTGACATTAAGGACATTCTGGTAGCCTGGATGAGTGACAACAACACCAACGACTGGACAGTTGGCCTGAAGTTCACACAACAACAGAAAAACTGTTCACACCATGCTGGTATAAACCAGACACCTTATAAGGCACTTTTTGGCGAAAATCCAATAGTGGGACTAACATCTTCAAGTCTGCCAAGTGAGATTCTTGAACGACTACAGTCTGAAGATGATCTGCTAGCTATCTGTTGCCAACAGAATACATCTACTAGAACCGACGAGCCACAACCTACACCTGATAGAACCGACGAGCTACAACCTACATCTGCTAGAACCGACGAGCCACAACCTACACCTGCTAGAACCGACGAGCCACAACCTACATCTGATAGAACCGACGAGCCACAATTTACACCTGCTAGAATTGACGAGCCACAACCAGTGCCTGCATCTGATCCCAACTTGGCACAACGGCACGAAACAATACTCTATATAACAACTATATATCTACATGGATAAAATACACGCTTTCCATAGAAGATATATAAACAATAACATTTTAGCATGTTTTAATGTAAATATTGATTTATTAAATTACTCAGTTTTTTTAACAACCGTCTTCAGCTCGCTCATCTCTGTAGGTTGCGAAGTTTGTCTTTCGTTGGCGTCTGTGTCGTTAGATTTTATATTGATTTCTTCATTCTAAAAAAGAAAAGAACACATAAGCCAATTTTATAGGCAAAATTGTCCCAACAATTAAGCATAACATAAGATAGTCTAAGGTTTAACAGTTGTTTTAAAATATCTTAAATAGAATATTCAGAAATAAACAAAACAGATAAACTTATTTCTCTTTAACTTTGCACAGAATTTTATGACGTGAATTGAATTCATTCAAATACTTTATTTAAGTCAAACACTGGTTTTTATTATAAGACAGTAAATGAGCTATATGTTCAACAAAAAACGTCATTTCCATGATAGCTCTCTTTACATATTTGCAAACGTTTATGGGCGCAAACAAAACGTGTGCGAATGTATAAAGAGAGCAATTGTTCGTGTTTAACTCTTGAAAAACGCAATTTGTCGAAAGTGTGAGCGTTTCGATCCTTTTGATCGATACTCTTACTATCCTTGCTATGAACAAAAAACATCACATGAGAGGCGGCGCTAATAAATAATGAACATACAGAAGTAATTATGTAAGTGAGGAAACAGAGGTTACGAAACAGTCAGGGGACGAATGTCTGATTTTAACACAGACGCATGAAAAAGTACAAGGGTAAAATATATTGAAATTTTGGATGGAAGTTGATGTGTTTATAAAAGTATAAAATAATATTGTACAAATCCTATAAAAAGATATTTACATGTTTTTAACTTAAATATTTGCTGTAGTGTGACCTGTAGTGTTTATGATGTTTATACATATATTGCCAAGTTACGGTCTCTGAAACAACATAGATTTTTGTAAATTGTAGCACTCACAGTAAATAAGCTATCAATATGAAATGAGTACCAATAACAGTAGGCAAAAGCAAACCAAATAAATGATACACCATACAAGTTCCTTACATTACAAAAATGAAATCAATGGCTAAATTTAAAGGTAAGTGAAGATTATTCTTTCTTTGATACAAAAGGTAACTTGCTTGATTTGCTACGAAAGAAACATGTTTTCACATACATAGGAAACTTCCTGATTTTGAGACAACAGTGCCAAGATATTTATATGTTTTCCACTATTTCGCTATCTGTATTTTCAATTTTAAATAGTGTGTCGCTTCTGTGTGTAGTGCCAAAACCTACTTTGTTTTTATTAATTTTAATGTTAAAATTCCATGTTTTACAATATTCGACACAATTATTTAGGCTAAGTTGAAGGCCATCAGCTTTTGGTTAGGTTAAAGAAAAAAAACAAAAAAAACAGGCAACATCTTGGGAGCAGATTATTTTAAATATTAATTTACTTTTTGTCACAGCCACGGGATTGTTCATTCTTTAGGTGTTTTAAGCATTTAAGTATTTCGTCTGTTGAAAATCGTTTGTTTAATAAGTCGTCAACTATATCAATGTTTATATCATCAAATATTTCTATATCACAATCAACTATATTAATGTTTATATCACCAAATATTTCTATATCACCGTCAACTATATTAATGGTTATATCAGCAAATATTTCTGTATCTCTTATATGGTGCTATTCATTGTTATTTGCTTGTTTAAAGTGTTGGTATAGTGCTTCAACAGGTGGTATTTTTACATGCTGCTTTTTATTGACTCCTTTGAGAATTTTCCAGTAGTCGCTAGGATTTTTTGATTTAATCGATTTTAATTTTGCTGTATTTTCATTGTGATATTTATTCCTGTATTTGTTCATTGTTTTTTATTTTTGCAATGTCTCTTAATTTCATTTCTATTATCTTTAGAGGGATTTTATTGCATCTTTTACATGCTGTATTATATAGGTTTCCTGATATTTTTTGCATTCATAGCCTTATCATGGCTTATAATTTGTACTTTGGGTTTTAAAAGGTTTACCTTTCTTTACTGGCTGGCTTATCCAATGCCTTGTGCATAGTATCTCGTTTAAGTGTTTTGCCAATCTGTCAATATTTGATGGGTCTTGTACTTAGTCATGTTGGTTTATTTCCTGTCATAAGATATCTATTGATATCTGATATATTTTACTGACAGGCGACTGCCATAGAACTATTACATTTTAGTTTGTTATTTACATAGGGAACATTCGCAATGTAGCTACAGTCAACTCTCGTTATTTCAAAATCGGTTATCTCAAATTTCCGGTTGTGTCAAACTGTTTTCTACGGTCCCGTTTTTTTCCCTATAGTTTTTATATAGTTCGACTCCGCTTATTTCAAATTCGGATATGTCAAATTATCGGATATCTCAAACTAAATTCTTTGTCCCCACACGTATAAAACTGTTGAAATCAGTTGGTCTATCTCAAACTTCAAATTGCTATAAGATGTAAATCGGCAACAATAGTGATTTTCACACCTACCGTGAAACTCGCGAAGATTTGGGCGCGAGTTTTATCGCCAATTATCGGCAATTAGGATTTCACATAATTTAGAGAAGAGGTTAATCGATTATTATTTAATTAGCTGATTTAATGAACAACAATTTCGTTAATCTTTTAACGCTGATTAAAGTGTTTCGGTTTGTACTTGTTGTTGTAAAAGTTTTTGAGAACTTGCAGGTATCAGCTTTAGGTATACAAAATTAGGCCATGCACTTACGACGACGCAACAACCTACAATAAAAAGAAGAATATTAAATTACATTGTAAAAAATCTAATAACACTTTAAACATGCAAAACCACACAAACTTGCAGAAACTTAGTTTACAGTGGCAGATATAACAAGGAATTTCAGTCATTACCAGTCATCGTGTAGCAGGTAAGATTTTTAATATTTACACAAACTATCCTTAAATTCGGATATCTCAAACTTCGGATATCTCAAACTATTTTCTACGGTCCCTTGAAATTTGAGATAACGAGAGTTGACTGTATATGCTAGGGGTAGAATAAGAGAACATGTATGAAGAGTACATCCAACAATGTCATGGCCGTCTAATAAATGTGTCTGTGTCACTTAAATCATCATCAAAAACAGATATATCTTTGAATGGACATATCCTACTATTAATGCCAAATCTCCCGTTAGCAATTATAATATTGTTTGTTGTTTTCCATATATTTTGAAAACTTAGACCAGGGTTACTCACCTTGTGGTCAGGTCTGTTATTAGGAATATTTCAAGATAAAAGGCTAGTTATGTGGTCTAGATAACGAATGGTTTCATCATCGAGGTCTACAATATCAGATATAAAGTCTCCACACTCTGTATAATCAGCAAGTTTAGCTGTATGAGCATTCCAATAACTCAACAAAACTTATGTTTTATTTGTTGTACACATTGACTATATCTTATTCGAAGATAAAAAAGTCATCATTTTTAAAGAGGCACGAGTTTAAGGTAGTATGTATACTACGCCAAATATTACATATCTGAAAAATATGGTTGATTTACACAGTTGTACCCAGGGACATACTCTGAGTCACTATGCGTGACTACTTTGTGACAATTTATCTTATGCAAATACAACCACCCATTCCAGATTATCGTATATATTTTTGATGTCCATGTTCACTAAAATATGTAGTCATCAATTTTAATTTAATCAAAGTCGTTCATTTTAGGTTCTGTAAAAAAGAACAAATAATATTTTGTAATAGTGTTCAGTTTTAGTATTCGGACCTTCTTGTAAGTCCATGGTTAAAACACCACATTCTATATTTTCATTTGGTTTTTAGTGACAGAAGAACTATCTACACAGGTGGAAACACTATTTGCACAGACGGCTTCTGGTTGATGGACAGCAGGAGAGAAATTATCATCGCTAGAAGCATTCCCCCAGCGCCTTACATTAAAGTGTTTGATTCATTGAGCTAGAAAGGGGTTGGTTCACCATTGTTGACTACTCGTCTGGATTGACTGGAGTTTCATCTCCGGTGCTTATCCATGTCATGCATCATTCTGTTATAGTCATCATAACAGTTTGCACCTTCTTTTGATTGCAGTTTTATGCTGTGAGCGTGTGATACTGTAGAATGATTGGGATGATGATCAAACTCAGTATCACTACCCGACTGGTCTGTTTCCATTATGGCATTGAATCTGTTTAAGAGGGATAAGTTATTCCCCACGGATAACTGGTGGGGCACGTTTCCCTGTAGACTGTAGTACCTCCAGTCTAGAAATTCATCACGAACTGCCTGGCCTTTTACAGCAAGCTTGGCTGGGTAGCGAATGTGGACTTGCGTCTTGTTCGGTGCAGACTTCATCCCCCACAATTAAGATGTTGGTAAGGAGATCCTCGACCGAATTTTGACAGTTCTTCTCTGGGCCTTGTTGCAGTATATCCCGGAATACCAAGTTGTTACGCCTGCTACGAGCTTCATTATCAATATCCCTATACACTAGGTCTTTTGTACCCGTTTCAATATTATTAACTGTGTCATCATGTCAAATAAAAATATCAGTTTCTTATCATTTGTCATGCTTATGAATATTTCCTTGGGCCTATTGATGGAAACAGGTCTAGCCATGTTAGTCTTGTTTATGTATCTCCAACATGTCGATCTAAGTCGACGTGTTTTACCCACAGTAGCATCGTTTTACGTTTGGACCGGGCTGGGTGGGTTAATGGTCGTTTTTCCATTATCATTGAGGTTAAATTCCCGAATGATATGTCCTTATTTCTATTGATTTGACCCTTTATTATCATTTTCTGACTACCAATAACTTTATGCTATAATGTCAATAAAAGCATACTACAGGAGTGTGTGAGCGTGTGTGTGAGCATGTGTGAGCGTGTGTGAGCGTGTGTGAGAGCGCCCTTTTCGCCACAGTTATTTGCCTTGTCATTGAAGTGTTCTTTTTTAAAATTTCAGCGGTTACATATTTTTACCTTTTTCGTTTTATGTATCTGAAATACATTTCTTGTATTTTTTCTCTCCTTACAATGCAGTTTAATGAATAGGTTACTTAACTGTTAATCTAGCAGACATTTTGTAATAAATGACACTCTTGTGCTAGTCTGTTATTTGTTATATTTTCCTAAATATTCAGGAGGTCCACACTTTTCCAGCTTCGACATTCAATTTTGAGTCTATCTGTCGGCAGAGCATTTTTGAGTCATTGCTATTCTAATCGGTTTTCTGTTAAAATTTATATCAGCGAATGAAACTACATATATGCAGCAGGGTAGTTAATTTATTATGCATCTTTTTTCATATTAATTATAAACTAAAATACTTATTAATTACGTTCTTAATATCTAGTTCACTTCACATACTTACGAAAAATGACTAGTCCTATGAGTAGTCCTACATGTATTAAAATTAGAAAAGGCTTAATCAAAGTAGTTTACATTCTAGTCAAATGTTAGTTACAAAAATACTAAAACAAGACATAAACTAGAGAAACCCAACAGTCATCGCATTTAAACAGTTAGTCGGCAAAGCACTGACTTTTTTTCTTTTATCTGCCTCAAACCCTGAATTTTGACCACTACAGTTTTCGTATTTTACTGACCGAGTTTGATTTAAAGAAAAGCTCATGAAAAATTACTTAACATTATTCTCAACACTGCTCATTGTTAAATGTTTTTCACTAGGGTGTAGCTTAAAATTTGCAGTATTCATTTAAGAAAAATAGTTAACTGTACTGTAAGTGTTCTTTATTTCTTGCACAACTGTATTTCTTATATTTTATATTGTATACACTATTCTCGCTATTGTCATATATATTACGCTTTATATTATTCTGCTTGCTTTGTATAAAATCATATAGAAAAGAATCTCTTAATTTTATACTATTATAATTATCCCAAATAGACTATAAAGCGCAATAGTTTACTATTAAATCGGCATATACTGACGAAGTTATTTCATTATACACAAAATAAGAAGGAGACCACATACCTTTTTCTTGTTATAATACACCACCACAAATACAACTACAGAACACGGACCACTACTTGAAAGGCAGATTCCAGTAATTAGCCAATCATCTGCAAATAAAACATATATTATTTATTAATTTATACAAATGCATTGAATAATCACACAAATAAACTTCACTATTTAATTGTATATATTAGTCTTTCTCGTAGTTGTAGGTTAGTCCTAGCTTTTTGGAAGAATTAAGCCACCTGACTTCATATGAGCCGGGTCACGTGACTATGTCCTTTTACAATGCAGTTTGAGTTGAAGTGACGTCTTGATTATTTATGTATAAAATGTCCTTACACTGTTATGTACAAAGAACATGGAGTACGAGAATTTAAATTTGGCACACCATGCTTCAAGCTGCTGCATTGTTTAAAGATTGGTAATTGTTTATTGAGTATATTTTATATTTGTTGCGAACAGATGTGGCTAAAACATTTCTAAAAGGTGCTCATTAGAATTGCTAATTTGATTATTGTCATTTGAGTTATTTGTAATATAGATATGGAGTTGCTAACAAGACTTCACAACGGTCTCAGTAGAGTTTTAATTAGGAAAATACATACTCAACCGTTTTTGTATTAATAGTGTGGTATATAAGGATTCATGTGATGTAATGTTATTATCAGATTGTGTGCAAAGATAACAGCTTTATGTAGAATAATTCCATAAGAATTTCATTTACTTTATATATTTTGGCATGTTCCCGAATCCATATTCATAGTACATTATTTTCGTTGAACACAAACATGTGTCAGGTTTGTATGAGGTTCCAAAAGACATTAATGGCATATGCTACAGTAACCTTTAGCTGAGTGATTTTTTCCAAATTGTTATACATATTCTGGTGGGTATATAATTGTGTTGTGTCATAACAAGTATCATGATTGTTTGTGCGCAACCTCATTTTACGTCCTGTACTTGGATAATTTAAGAAGTAACTTAAACGTATACAAGGCTCACCCAAATGTCCAATGCATTAAAACGCCCAAGTCTCTTTACCAGATCGAAAGCACTTGCGTTCTTAAGACTGATTTGAATCTTTGTTTTTGAATTTTCGAGCGTCTGTTGGACACTTTACTTGGTTTTGATATCGAACTTCCTGCACTGTCACTCTAAACTTGGTAAAATATTCACTTGAGTAAGTCAAAAGTGATAATACTCCTGAGAAGTCAGATGCGTATAGTTATTTTCCCTCGAACAATGTAGAATAAACTTAAAGGCCTTCTTAGACATCTATTATCTAAATATATAATAATATCTCGTTCAAATGCGTAAATTAAATCACACAGGCGTACGACCTTCGTGATTAAATTAAACCGCATCTAAACTCTACACCGTGATAAATTGGACGTTAGTTCCCGGAAACTTAAAATCTATTTCCTTTTTTATAAAATGCAATGTTGACCGTTCATAGAATTACAAAATTAGGTGTGCAAATGTTTGGAGGTTTGATTTATCTTACAGCTTGCACTGTTGTGTCTATCATCCATGTCCATATTTACGTAAAATCCTAGTAATGTTACATTTTCTAAAATCTTTTACTTTTTTAGTTGTGGTTGGTGTCTTTGAAGCTCGTTTGTTAAGTAGTTATATTCTGATTTCATAAACTTTCAAATTCATATATATATATATATATATATATGACGGACGACGCGAGAAAACCGGGCTTATGGTCAAAATTTTCATTTTTTTGTTTTTAATGAAACATGATTCTCCTATCATTTCTGATCACAAATTCGAAAGATTTTTTAGAATTGACTTAGTATTTATGAAATAATAAGAATTTTAATGACCCATACTGAAGGTAGTTTTGTTAAATATGACGTCAAATTATCGACGTCATAATATCGGGATGAGTAACTTACTCACACAACTAAATTAAGATTTAAGCTAATATGGTCTTATTAACGTTTATATTAAACTGCAAAATAAGGGTTATATTGTTAAAGTGGGTAAAGTAACCGGTTATAATTAGATAACATTAAAAAATATCAACTGAATTTTGTCTGACAAAGCACTCGAGGTCTTGTTTGCGCGGACGCTTCAACCAGCCAGGTTGAAACGCGGGTGACATTTCTGTATTCCTGAACTTTTGCTGGGGATCCTTGAGTAGCATAAACTCCCTCTGATCGTCATCTGGAGTGGTCCGCAAGATGATACAACCAGCTTTTTCAGACGTGATAATTGAAGTGTTGATAATCTGAAAATGCATTTTAATCAATATTATGTTAATATCTAAATCTCGCCACAAATACAAATCAGATTATATCAATGATTTTGTTTTGCGTCTTTTGCCGTCAAACAATTTTGGTGGACGAAAATCGCAGATAAATGTTTGTGAAGTGAAACTACTGGCGCATCGCAGGCATTATCACAACTGTCTTCCTTACCGGGACGATAACCCATGCAGTGAAAGGTTGGGGCATTACGAGTCTGTGAAACTAACCTTTCTGCTTAGAGTAGCTCTTTAATATAAACCCAATTGTTTCAAATATTGTTTACGGCAAATAACATGCCCATACCTTATTCCTGTCAAAGCCTTGAAGTGTTGCCCAAGGAAACCATTCCAACCTCTCCCGTCACACCTGGGATAAAAAACAAAAAACGGGCGAGTTGAACTGTGAGGATCGCTTGACAATGTCAGCTGGCTCCTTAACAGTCTCGCAGTCATTTTCTCGGCACTTAATTTGAGGTGGACAAAACAAGCATCCACAAGATAACGTGCGTGGCCTGAAATAAGAAATAAACTCTCGCTTAACATATTTATATGCATATTTATGTATGATTATTGATTTTAACTCTACATGTATGCCTAGTCCTGTCCGTTTTGTTTGTTTTGTAAAATACAGTACATCGACGAAATTATTGTCATTATAGCGACGTCCAGCTATTACTGGTGGAGAAAAATCATGGCCCATGTCTGGGTAGAACCAGTAGCGCATTGCAGATCAGCTGGAAAACCTGACCACATGAAAGTTTTACCCCGCCCGGGACTCAAACCCACAAGATGACGGATTATGGAGTCAGAGAAATAGCAAGTCACCGATTATAACCTTTAGACCATTAAACCACAGCGTCCCCTATGTTTCATTTTTTTCTTTTTGTTGTTGTTGTTTGTTGTTGTTTCGTTAGTTTGTTGCAGATACCTCGCACCAATACAATTAATGTTGTATTTGCAATATCCAGTTTTTACTGGTGGGGTAATTTATATATATCCAGTGGTGGACTGTAGGTTAACGTGAATACCTCCGGACATGAATGTTTGTCGCTTTGACCGGGACTCGAACCCACGGGTGGAACGGTCTGTGACTCTATGAGCTCGGCAACGGGCGCCCCTTATTTGCTTATGAATACATTAAATGGAATGTCATAAGTGACTATCATACTATTAAATCAGTCGAAGGAAACAATTAAAACAAGTACCATGTACATGCATGGGGTACTCGATCATGCTGTTTTGTCCTGTCAATGTCCGCCATATGAAGTACCCAAGTAGATACCGGTTTTTGTTTTGTCCTGAAAGTATCAACAAAATACAATAAAAGACATGAAAATTAAGTCGTCACAGGTTTACGGAGTTGCTCTATAACTATAAACAATCATATTACTTGGTTATAGTTTCAGTCATTTGCTCGAAGTAATTTGAACGTTAATCAATAATTTCGTTATAAATTTCATGTATTCCGTTTTCTTTCGTTTTTTCTGTGTATAAAATATACTTGTAATGAGACAAACAATTTTGCGGCATTATAAATATTTAATAAACATATTGCTTGATATGTGTATGGTTAGTTCCTCTCTTAAATAGAACTAGGACCCTGCATTTAAAGCGACAATATAATGTTACATTCATTTAGAATTATCACGAATAGTCGTTAAATATTAAATGTGTGCAAACACAGTTTATTACTTTTTGTGGGTTTGTTTTGTTTCACTTTAATGTAAGCCCAACAAACAGTTGTCAAGAAAGAAATATGTTTTATTTAATTCGTTAAAAACAAGACGTGTATTAAATGAAATAAAATGCATAAAATTATGTTGGAAGAAAGGTAAGAAAATAAAATTGGGGGCCGTGGTTGGTTAGCGAACCACCAACCCCGTCGATAGATATATGTATAGCGAATAGCTCGACATCGTCGGATACCCCCGGTTGATTCTATTACGTTACTCTCCATTCATCACCCGTGGGCAAATTGCTACTCATTTCGTCGTTTTGTTTGAATAGAACAGAACAGGCATTATCCAATCAGATGATAGGTTACACAATTAAATACTCTTCAATCGGAAGATCAATACGGTGACCTCAGAACGTAAACATGGCGACCGGTACAGCGCATCGCAAGTGTAAAGTATGTCAGCGATCCGCGACAGATGTTCTTACAGATCTTTGGGCACTCCAGCAAGTATTGCAAAATACACGTCGGTCTTAAACGAAATCGGTATCCTTGCCCGTGAAGACAGTGACGTTGCGTGTAATTTGTGCGTAAATAAACTTAACCGGTGTTGCAAACTACAGGACGACCTAGCTACACGATTATCGGTCATCGAAGTGGTATGTAAGCGTAAACTTGATTGGTTGGCAGATCCGCTGGATTTTCTTAGCGAACCAATCGGATTGCGGCATTTCATAGTAAACAAAACGACGAAATGAGTAGCAATTTGCCCACGGGTGATGAATGGAGAGTAACGTAATAGAATCAACCGGGGGTATCCGACGATGATAGCTCGACTGACCAACAACGTTAAGCGCTCTGTATATACCCAAATTGCATAATTTTATAATAATCAATAAACAAGCCTACGTAGTTATAAATAGACACGTTCATGTGACATTGATCTGTTTTATATGCAAAACGTGTATCAGGTTTTTAAAAAATCTATCAGCATTTTTTCTAGTGAGTAAATATAGTTAGTTGATTTAAAGTGAACTGATTTAAATGTCGCTTGTAATACTAAATCATTTTTTCGTTAAATCTACCCATCCACGTCGATGAGTTAAGTTGAACAAACATGCAACCTGCAACATGGGTTACATCAAAGTCTAGTCTAGATTATATAAAAAAAAATGGTTTACATTCTATTTCGTTTCGTATAAACTTTTAACATGATTTTGCTAGAAATGACAAAAAGTATCATAATAATTCTGTAAACCTGTAGGCCTATATTAAACTGTTTAACTGTTAAAGTTTGATTCACGCGTGTTTAGATCTGTGTAGCCTCTGTTCAATCCGATTCAATATATATATATGCGTAAAATATAAAGATTATGTAATCACAATGTAATGAATAAATCTTACCTCTAGTTCCTCCTCCATTCTTGTTTGTTATCGCTTCTAGGCTAATAAGACAACAACATTCAGTTTCAAATACGATAGTCCAAGCCATGCTGTCAATGTCGTAGTAAAAATACCCGGTAAAAGTGACGTCATTTTAATTGTGGATTTCCCAGCGTTACGTCACAATGCTATAAGCCCGGTTTTGTCGCGTCGTGCGTCATATATATATATATATATATATATATATATATATATATATATATATATATATATATATATATATATATATATATATATATATAAAAGAATAAAAAAAAGAACTGATAGAATAATTTCTGGTATTTAGGATTGCGTAATTGGTATCTTCACAACTATTTCCTTTACAAACTGTGAATGACTATGTTCAACCCCCAGATATAGCCTACATACATTTGGATCTTGAACAATACCTGTATGACAGACACATCGTTACAGACTGTGGCAGCCTGGCTTATCAGAAAACAGATGCCCACACATGCTGGGTGGGGCAATAAATGGGGGGGGGGGGGGCACTTATATAAGGGTTTTGAGATGCCTTTAAACATTAATGTATTTTATAAAATTCACAAAACATAATTGACTGTTTGTTGTTATACATTGATTGCGGTTAGAACAGTAAAATATTAAAATTGTGAGCTATTTTGCATGTGTTGTACAGTTTCATCTAATAAAATTATGATACGGTCTTATTAAATCGATATGTAAACATTAAACGCAGCTTAAGTAGCTATTTTAATACGTCATATGTTAATACAAATAAGTAATTAAGTACGCAAAATGTCTTTAAATTCTAAAGGTTATTGCACGAAGTAACAAAAAGACACCCAAGTTTAATGGTGACTAATTAATAATGTATATATTATACGGGACTTTGCAGGTCATCTTAATATTGATTGGTTACTGTGTATTTTTTAAAGTTTCAATAATAATAATAATAATAATAATAATAATAATAATAATAATAATAATAATAATAATAATAATAATAATAATAATAGTAATAATAACAATAAAAAATAAAAGTAATTATAATAATAATAATTGTTAAGTAACAATGACATTGTTTACGCATTTACTGGCAGTCTTCATTGAAGTATTCTCTTGCAAATTACCGCTGACTAAGTAAAGAAACACCCGTCTGGTCCTTCACTATAAACAGGATAATAGTAAATTGATAATATTGCCATTTGTATTTCATAAAGAAGAAATGGTCGTTTAAAAATTATATGCTATGATAAAATAAAAAATCTACCGCCGCTTCTGCAATAAGTAAGGCTAGCAATGTAAATTATGGCCAGAAATAAACATTTTACAATGAATAAACACATTGAACGTAATGAAAAACTACCGTTTTATGTGCCACTTCGATATAAATTCGTTCCGAATATTCAAATATGATTCGAATACACTTAACGAATATTCGAATATCGTTTTGGGATTCGATTTACATCCCTACTTTATTTTAAATGGCTTATCTACGGGACACTTTTTTAAGTTCGTAGAGTAGGACGTTATGTTAAACAACTTGAAATATCCAAATTTTGTTTATCTGAGCCCTTTGAACTATGCCCCGTCTTCCTCCACACATATTTTACATCGATCTACCCACTTCCCGAACGCCGCCCGGTACTCTTCTTTAGGTATATGTTGCAGTGACTGGTAGACCGCACTGCCTATACCACAACGGGATTCAAAACGTCGCCTTTCCAGCATGTTCCTTAGTCTTGAGAACAACTAAAAGTCACAGGGGGACAAGTGAGGACTGTATGGAAGATAATCTAAGACATCAAGCCCAGATTCTTTCAGATACTCCCGTACCGTAGCGGATTTATGGACCGGTGCGTCATCATGGAGTAAAAAGTCCAGTGAAAAAAACTACCTTTCGGGACTGGAATTTGAAGAACTGGATCTTTAGGATCAAAGAATATCGCATACAGCATGCGATTTTATGTCTTGAAACGGCGCGCAATGACAGGTCAAAACCATCAAAACGAAAACCGGCCTTCCTCTTCGGGGGTCATTTTCAACTGTCTTCCGACCATCCTTCAAACGACGTACCCACTTGCAAACTGTCGCATATTTTAAAGCATCATTCCCACAAATGTTCTGTAAATCAGCATGAATTTCTTTCGGCGGATACACAAGCTGTGCTCGAATCTTACAATATACCCTCTGTGAGATTTTTTCATCCATATCAAACGCTATTTTTTTACTATAGTGCATAGAACCACGTGTTGAAAATACCTAGCGCAGTGCGCACGTGGACCACGTGCGCCACATACTTTGATACCGTTCGAGAGAGAAATGTTTACACTAGCTCTGTGTAAAGAATCGTGTAATTTAATTATCGCGTTAAAAATTATAGGCTTACTCTACCAACTTAAAGAGTTTCATTCATATATCATATTTTTACACCATGTACACTTTATTCAAAGCAACTTGATAAACGTTAACCTAGTTCAGACAATTTTCGGCGTATGTGACGAACAATTTTTAAACAAAGCCACGTGCATTGCCTTGCACACGCTGGCCACGATAACGGACAGTCACAAAGAAACAAGACACATCGAGTTGTACAGGTGTATCTACAACAGGACCGTTTGTAACGTACATGTGCCTTTAAGAGAAACATTTTATATTTTAAACAAATTTAGCTAACTTGTACTCGATGCATGTGAATATCAATGCATGCCAGTCACGATAGGTTTATGAAAAAAGTGTTGGTGTATAAAAATCTAGCCCGGTAGAAATGTCGATAAATTAGGCAAGCAACACCCAGGTTTGGTGCATTAGAGGACATAAAATTATTTCATCAAGTAATGGCAAAAAATATACAGATTTCGCAGTTATAAATGCATAGATTTGAGTTGAGCCAACGCTATATAGATCAAATAAAATTTTGAATTATATCTTTGGAAGAATAATAGAAAAGATGTGCTGGAATATTTTATACACACTGCTTTACAGTGAAAAGAGTCAACTCTCTTCATGGCATTATACAATTCTAGTTATTGTCTTTACATCGTTTCACTCGCTGGCATTTATCACATTTCATCACGTTCCGCTATTATTATTATTGTATTTAAAATATTAATTATTAGTTTATTACTTGTATCTGAAATGAACAGCGATTGCTTGGTTGAGAACGGTAAACACCACATTCAATATTTAGTTCAAAAGCTGAAACAGCCACACTGGCGTTGCGCAATGAAACTACGTAGATAGGTGTCACAAGCTGAACAAGATAATATAATGACTAAAGAAGCAGACCTAACTGTTAACAAAGCAATCTGTACATCAGTACCTGTAATCTGAACTCAAAGGTTGTCGTTTTCGCAAAAGATATTTCGGATAATGTAGACAGGTTTACAAAGAAAGGATGGACAGCAGGCAGCAAAAATAATAACTTTATTTCCTACATGTTTACACAAGTTCTAAATAAAATTGTACTTTTTATTGTTTTAATGATAAGTAAATAATACCAACTGAATAAATGTAATTATCCTAGATCTATGTGCTTCCTAGCGTTGTCACACTACAGTTATAGTATACCTTTTCTCTGAAATCACAAACAGAGTTAAAGGTTCTGGAATCTCCATTCACATTCATTCACATTCCATTAACTTAACACTAATTAATAGGCACTCACAATTGAATTATAACTGAATGAATAAAACTGAGAAAAACTTATTTTCATTGTGATTTATGTTACTTTAAATGACCAAGTTATGGTGTAGAAAAATGCATGTTGATGATTAGTCATTATTATTTCGAAATTATTAAATGCATATTTTCACTTTCATGGTGTGGTACGAAACACGCAGGTACGAAATTACAACTATAAACATACGCCAAGAGGTCTAAAGGTTGGTCCCACCTGATTTTTTTTTGGCTGCATATGTGTTTATTCGATAAAGCTGTTTTTCCGTTTTCGTGAAATGCACTAATATTTACAGATTGACATCATGTAATTTACGAAAATGTCAACATCACCAAGTAGATCAGACACATTTGACCATTTCCTCTTTCTTGTAAACTCTAGCAATCACCAATGACACAGGCAATGTTCAGATTTTTATGTTAACGATTCCTCAATTTACCACACTTATGTAGGCTATAGATTGAACAGAATGTTTTACGTTTCCAGCCCAACTTTAATAACGAAGATATATCGCTACATGTTTTCCAGTGTACGTCTGCTGCAACATCTACCACCATATAACAACATCCATTTATTCTTGCAGCTACGAAATAATCTGCCTACGAACTACTTCTTGATGAGGCGTTGCGGCGTTTGTTCGCTGTAGCAAGTAATCACGGCATGATCCCACCATGCCCTCGCGATTCGCTTGACGCCATAAATATGTTAATCTAGTATATACACATGTTCTTGGGAAGGATTATACACTAGCCTGAGTTTGAGTCTGATGAATAACTTGAATAGGATTGACCGGTTTCACATTCGTTTTTGTATCTGACCAATCAAACTTATTAGGTAGGACTCAAGCTTAATAATTTACAAGTTATGAAGCGTTGTATTTCATTTATGATGCACGCAAAATACGTCAGTTATATTTTTTATTTGAAACGCTGACATAGGTATCATGTCAGACTCGCCAGGTTCACGTTGGTAGATTCAAAGTATCGCCTTGCCTGCAAAGTTAAGCAACAGAATATGTGTATATTACTTACTTGGTTTATTTTTGCTGTTGTTGTCTTTGTCCTTTGTTTCATTTCCGTTCGGCGTTGCTGGAATGATTGTGTAAAACATCAATCAATTTCGTTAAAAAACAAAACAGAAAGAATGCCCAAACACGCAAAACTTTGTATTAAACTCATTATATAGATTCAGGCAGTAACAGAAAAGGACATTTCGGTTTATTTTTACTTTTTTGTATGGGCATGCAATAAATTATTGATCATCTTTCCTTAGAAAAAAATATACACTTGTATTACTGACTAACGTTAATATCATTTACGAACAATTCCAACATATGCATGAAAGGTTTTTGGCAAGTAATCATTAATATATAGTCTTATAAATTAAATAGCAATAACTAAATATTTCGTCTAAATGGGTTTCACTACATGGCGAATTACGGTGATCGGAAAAATCTGACAGCTTCTATCACAGGACCCTTTTATGGCGTTATTGATTGGAATCTATCGCTTTATTGCGTTTTCTGTATGAATGAAAAAGCAGTAAAGCATCAAAATCAAACAGAAACTTGAATTTCATTACTTTATTACAGTGATAGGGAGAATTCATTAAATTTTGCCATTACAATCTTTCTGACAATCATTAGCCAAAGTTACTTCACAATGACACTGTCCCAATATTATTGCCAATAAGAATATATGACAAATTCCTATGAGTATTGCAACATATACCAAACTCCGAAAAGGCACAGAACAAAGGTATCTCACATGCAAGTCACGCGAAAAGTAAGAACAAATTTGTGATGAGTCATTTAAGGTAAAGAGCAAACCCGACAGTTACCGCCTTGGAACGGTCAATCGGCAATATGGACCGACTGGGGTGCTTAAACCGGTTTTACAGAGCTCTAACCTCGCACTTCCTGACGAGTTTCTCAAATGCAAGCAACGAAAAGAAAAACTATCTATTTGAAAACAAAATGTCCATGCGTTGATATTTTCTATACGTTGTGACGAAAGTAGTGACGTCATCGAAAAATAATGTCCACATAGTGTTCAGAAACGGAATATGGTATTATTTCGATTTGAAAAACAACACAAAAATGGTTGACCACAAATAAAATTAACTTTCTGAATCATGAACAAACATGACCAGAGACGAATAAATGGTTGTAGCATCCTGTTCATGTGAAGATGGAATTGAAGAACCAAAGTTCAATGTCCATCAAAGGAAATACACGTAACAATCCTTATAGGATGAATTCAATGACAACATAGATTACATGCACGGGGAGATTTTTTACGACCGCCACACTGCACAAGTAACATTGTTGTGATCATGAATAAGAATATATGACAAATTCCTATGAGTATTGCAACATATACCAAACTCCGAAAAGGCACAGAACAAAGGTATTTCTCATGCAAGTCACGCGAAAAGTAAGAACAAATTTGTGATGAGTCATTTAAGGTAAAGAGCAAACCCGACAGTTACCGCCTTGGAACGGTCAATCGGCAATATGGACCGACTGGGGTGCTTAAACCGGTTTTACAGAGCTCTAACCTCGCACTTCCTGACGAGTTTCTCAAATGCAAGCAACGAAAAGAAAAACTATCTATTTGAAAACAAAATGTCCATGCGTTGATATTTTCTATACGTTGTGACGAAAGTAGTGACGTCATCGAAAAATAATGTCCACATAGTGTTCAGAAACGGAATATGGTATTATTTCGATTTGAAAAACAACACAAAAATGGTTGACCACAAATAAAATTAACTTGACCAGAGACGAATAAATGGTTGTAGCATCCTGTTCATGTGAAGATGGAATTGAAGAACCAAAGTTCAATGTCCATCAAAGGAAATACACGTAACAATCCTTATAGGATGAATTAAATGACAACATAGATTACATGCACGGGGAGATTTTTTACGACCGCCACACTGCACAAGTAACATTGTTGTGATCATGAAAAAGAATATATGACAAATTCCTATGAGTATTGCAACAAGCCATTTTTTGTATGTTTCTTTGTAATTAAAATGTGTGTTGCCATGTAATTTCAATACCAGTTCGTAAGTATCGCGCTGTTGCATGAGATATACCGTCAATAATGTCAACATATTGACAAGGTAAACTTGAGAAACAGATATGTAGTGAATATAAGCAATATATTGACCCTTTAAGCAATAGTTTAGATAGAGATAAACTATTGCTTTACACAATCCTTACCAATCTTTATAGGTTTTAATAGCTTGAACGGTTTGCGGGGAGTGGATTTAATCTATTCGTACACAAAGTATATTGATACACACACCTAACATGTGTTAAATACAAAGCACACAAAGTCAAAAAGAGGAGAGTTCCACAGAAATAAGTAATATTTGATAAAAAGTCACGGAAAGTTTCACAGTCAGTACTAAATGAAATAACATAATACGCTTCGCACCAAGTGGGTTTAAGTTTCAGTTAGGGTATATAGTAAGTGTAAAATCGGACCTGGTAGCGCAATCGGTAGAGCGTCGGCTCCAGGTACTGGAGGCCCCTTGTTCGCCCCCGGGCCGCGACATACCAAAGTCGTTAACATGGTAGTGGTATAGCTCCCTTGCTAACGCTCAAGCAAATATAAGGGTAGCTCCACGATTTCTTGGCCCGGTGTCAGGATAATGTGACTGGGTTGTTATCATGCCAGGTGTTCACGGCATTTTATACACAGTGAATAAAGCACTATATCTGCTTCAAGTGGAAGCCGTCTCCGGATAACTGAAAAAGTATTTGTGGGACAATAAACGCAATAAACAAACAAACTAAAATGTAAAGGACGCACAGCTGAACTGCAGAAATGTACTGGCTTAACAGATGTTTTCCTGTCCACTAGTTATTGTAACCTTAATTTTGTAGAAGGGGCGCCTGTGGCCGATTGCGATACTCCTGATTTGTAACTCCTTCGACTGCTCAGCCTCTAACTGAATGGACTCGAGTGCTGGTCAGGATGAGAACTTCTCAGACATGTGTTTTTGACATTTGCCTACACACGATTTGTACGTCATTATGATTACAGTAACTGCGATATATTTCCAAAATAAATCAAAACAATCTGAGGTTGTCATATGAATTTTTACATTCGACAACACAGTCTGTGCTCTTTAAAAAGAAAAACAACAAAAGGAAAGCCATCGAAAATAATTTTAAATATGAACTGATCTTATAAGTGTATATTCTAAAGGACTTTTAATATGAACTGATCTTATGAGTGTAAATCCTAAAAGATCCAATTTAACACTGTCATACAATTTCATGGGCTTAAGTTTGAAAGAAAGAAAGAAATAATAGTAATGTCTTAAGAAAAGTAGATAGAGATACAAACTAACGTAGATCTACATAGGCAAAAATATACATTTAGCGATTAGCCAAAACAGCATTACACCATACTCATTTTTTCACATCTTTATTATCGTCAAATATACAATTCATCCTTTACTTATATTCCAAATGACTAAGAATGTAATAAAAATCGCAACAAACATACAACCGGACAACCAAGGTCATAACTCATTTCTCGAATTTTCTAAGAAGAGATAGTCCCCAATTCTTAGAGAACAGACACAAACAGACATGCAATGCAACGAGGGATTGGAACAGTGTGAGATTCACTGCAAAGAGAAACAAATGGCATTGCTGGTCAACAAGATATGGATTCAACGAAGAGTTAAAAAGAATGTTATTATCTAATGGTCAGGATTGAACGTAGGAAGTATTCCTCGAGAATGGGACTAATAAATGTTAATGAGTAAATAAGCAACATAAGATGTATCTAAGCACATATTCTACAGAGAGAGAGAGATGTTCTGCTAAATCAGACAGTGAAACACCAACTACCCAAGCCCTATGCAGCATGTCACATCACAATGATGATGGCAAGGTCCAACCTCTTCTTGACTAACTCTGTTACATATTACTACATGTATATACTTAGTAAATGTCCTCATCTAATATATTTATCAAACATATACTTTTTAGTTATCATTTTATTTTGTAAGAGTTTCAAAACAAAATTTAAAATGTTTTTTTTTTATGTCGTTGAGATATAAACACGTTTTGAAAATGTTAAAGCGTATATGTTGTAGCGTGATGAAAAATTACCTAATGAATGCAACAAGATAAATAAAAACATTCTTTACAATTGCATACTGAAGTCTTCTCTTATTATATATAAAATATAAATTGTGTCTTTTGCTTTTGTTCAATGTATTATTATATACTCATAACCACCGGTAGAGGTTGCTGCATAATTTATTAATTTGATTATATGCCATTAAAATGTTAGATTGCTTAAAACATACAAAGCAAAAGTCATCCTCACAAGAGTTTTCCGATGACAACAAGTCTTATGTTAACAACGCAATCTGACAGATTTCACATGTATGTATGTTATACACCAATGTGCGTACGTTGTCTAATTGTTAAAACGTTTGAGTCCGGTTCGGAGGGCCCGACTAGACACAGATATGAATGACTTATGCAAACACAATACATCTCAATGAATAATAAAAGAGGAGGTGTTTACACATTTGGATTGAACACCAGACCAGAAAGATTAATATAGTTATATTTACTATTTGATGATGTATTTGGGCTTGTTGGCGTAGTCGTACTTGTTGCTGGTGCTGTAAAACATACATACAAATCATTCAAAAGTGATTCCCTAACATTACATGAACAATATTTGTTTATAAACATTATACTAATTTGCTGTCGTGTACATTAACGAATTGGTATGAAATGTAGATCTCCATTTAATAACTGCTTAAACTATGGGTGTTGATGATCAATACAAGCATTGTCGATGTACTAACATGTTTTAACCGTCAGTAAACGAGTCGTGGAAACTTTTTGGTTTAGAATGCAGACTTTAAGACAGGAAAATTGCATTTCAGACCGAGTCCAATTGCATTCACCCGTGTATAACATTAACAATCGAGTTCAGTCATTAAGGCATTGGGGCGATTTTAACAATCTAGTTAATTTACTTTTAAGTAACATAGAAAACACAAATCAACTGAGTATTTGGATTGGAAGCCAAACCAAAAAGATTTGTATAGTTATACTTACTAGTTGATGGTGTAATTGTGCTTGATGTTGTAGTCGAAGTTGTTGTTCGAACTGTAAAACATGCCTACATTTAAAGTTGATTCCATAACATTGCGCAGAAACAAACAAGGACAGTTAAGCATACGACGAAGCAAATAGACACTTGACGATTACGATTTCAAAAGGACTGGTTTGACGAAATAATTGCAATCGCATATAAGTGTCTTGCCGTCTTAAATCTTATGTAATGTTTTACTAATTACAGTGTAAATTGAGCAATAAGAAAAAGTCCAATAATAATTAACCGCAGATATTTAAATCTGAGATAACTATCTGAATCTAATAAAATGTAATTATGTCTCTAACGACAGATACCCTTCAAAGTACATGTTTCGCTTTACAATCTTTTTATAATGAGTATTTGAGACCTTACACAAATGTCAATCACATAATACAGGATGCAACAAGGTGAAAATGTCTTGCGACTTTGTTTTATACCTACAACGGATGATATAAGATTGCAAAACCAATTAGTTTGTTGAGTTTAACACCATGGAACACCTTGCGACATTGCTAGCAAATAATTGTCAAAATTATTCTATGGTTAATCAAAGGTACAGTGCATTGGAAAGTAGGCACGTCTTCAGCTGCAAAAACACCTCTTCTGATATATAAGATTATACATTGGGACCAAGGTTACAAGAGTGTCACTAACGCCAGATAACATGCATTTTTTTATAAAACATACCACTGGTTCTATGTGATTGCATTTTAACTTAAATAAGATCTAAAAATAAATGTTCATAAATGATATCGAAAATTCAAATTTACTTCCAGCTATTTATTTCTTCAACATAACACCCTTGTGTTCTGAATAAAAAAAAACCCCGCTCGCGCCTTTTGTTTTCGAGCGCGTGCATTGACTTTAGAATGTGATACTGGGATAAGAAGAATGACCTCTTTCATATATAACCGGGTGTAAAGCCGCAAAAGGCAGTGAGGCTCCGTGCGGAATGTCGCAAATATCTCGGCCTCGTAAATAATACATAGTTTGCATTCGTTATACTCGAACACTCGTCATAATAATAGTTTGCTGCCTGTTTCGACTTATTCCCCTAGTCACTGAGTGACTGCACTGTTCACTAATTAATTCTGTGTGTCATGTATATCTGCATTACAAAATATAATCACTTGAAGTTCTATTTATAAACAAATAACAATATCTGTGTGAACATTTGAATCATGCTTGCACACATGTGACGCGTCTAGTCTCCTTTGACATACATATTTGATGTACACGCACTACGTCTTTACAGGCAAGACGAGTGACCGCGAGTAGTCAAGGTCATGTAGGGTCAATCCTTCGTGCTTCCGAAATTCGGCTTTCTCATAACTCTGGAAGTGACATCGCCCAAAATGAGACAGTTAGAAGCATGCTGCACTAATGAAATGGAACAGACGAATTCACATATTCTTCCTGAAAATAGGGCAAAAATTCCATGCTTTATATATTATACTTTGATGCAATAAAACTCAACGGTAAATAAAACATTGAGAAATCTTGTACCTTATTGTACCAATTCTGTAGCTTAAACTGGTTTCTAACACTGAACTCGTTTACTTTAGTACAGACTTATGTAAACGTAGAAATCTGGGATATATAAATGATGTAGCACAGAGTGAAATACTATCAAGGTATGACAAAAACACAATATAAAAGTCAAAATCTTCTTCTGCTCTTATGCATTTTAGTAAAAACGATTATACTGGCATTATTGATCTAATTCGGTAACTGTTGGGGTTGCCCTTTTTGTTTAATGACTCATCACAAATTTGTTTTTACTTTTTTTATTTGGCTTGCGTGTTATATTTAATGCTTCTTAAAAATGCAAACATAAAGTCAAGCTAAAAAAATACAGAAAGAATCTGCAATTAAACAAACACAGTAGAAATCAGTTGTTCAATAATGTGTCACAACATGCTGTAATAAAAGTATACAAAATGCATAAAATTAATTTCTTTAAATTCATATGTTTCGCAATTACCGATGAAATTTTCTGGACACACAACACTGTAACCAATTGTTTCATTAATCCTCCATTGTCACGTGGAAACAATATCAGACTGTCATCATTTTGACTTTATATGTAATACAACCGTAACCCGTGTGTCAGTTCATATTGCAAACATTGAACATGAATAATGTTTTATAAATAACCACCACAAAGATACGTTTCTACAAAAATATTTTATCTAATACATAAATTATTTCAGTATACTCACGTATTTCGCAATTCGTTCCGGTGAATTTTTTTGGACAAGTACAGCTGTGTCGGTCTGTGTCGTTTATGCAAGTTCCACCATTTTTACATGGGTTTGGTTCACAGTAATCCACTGGGAAAATTGTTTTCTTATATTACATAGTCATCCTTTTGACGACAGTACATGCATTCCAAACCGTTATAACAAGCACAAACAAATACATATTTATGACATTAAACCTATTACAAGTACATAAGAATACAATCAACTTCGGATAATGCATTGACATAATAGTCAAGTCAAGTGTTTTCAGTATCCGAATGTTTACTTTATAGTATATAAGAAGCGTAAGCATTTATTTTTATTTTACATTGATGAAATCTATAAATGCATTCACATTATACATTCTATAACCTCAAGTTTCCTTTTCATATGTCACTGGCATCAAAATATGACCCCTAATGTGACGCGATCTGTGAATTTGGGTCCAAATGAGATACCTGGATGAAATTGGTTTTTATATAATTTCTTACTCTACAATTATTCCTGATTTCAAAACTGGTTATATTTTTAAATATATTTAAAAATACCATAAAAATACCATAGTTACAACAATTTTCATGACGGCAGCATTGACCATTTTAGGCGAAAGAAAATCAACAACAAAGGCAATTTAATCTGTGTGATTGTATATTTACTTTAAAGTATATCAATAGGTAAATAAGAAAAGGTCCTAACAAAACTCCAACAGATATTTAAATTTTATCCACCAGTAGACAAAGGCAAACAAGGTAAATGCAAATGTGAAAAAACAAACAAACACCGAGACGAGACATAACACACATAAAGAAAAACCATCAGTTACCGCCTTGGAACGGTCAGTCGGCAAAAGGGCCAACTGGGATGCTTACAAACCTGGTTTGTGGGAGCGCTCCAAACCTCCGCAAAAAACAGGTTTATACAATTTCATAACCAAAAAATAAAAAAGTAAAAATGAATTAGTATACACATAAATTGAAAATGTTTACCACGGCAACCAAGGAAATATTTTGTAGTCACAGGGATGTCTTTTGCAGTGTAACTAGCGATAACATATTAATTTTGTAGATTGTGATGTACATTAGCCAAAAACAGCCAATTTAACTGTCATATACAAAATAGGATTAGCTAATTAGTTCCATAGGAAACATAGAAATGCTGATCCCTTCATAACTCTGATATCTTGTTCTGATTAAGAGACAACATAATTAATTTACAGAAGAGGTAAAGACTAATCTAAGCCTAATGCTAGTGCAATCTACACAAAGATTTATATGGTAAAATGTACTTGATAAAAACTAGGGTAGTACTGAGATATATCAAAGCAAGACGATTAATGTCATTAACGTCTTTGTGCTCAAGCTGTCCATACATAAAAATAAAAACTGTATTAATTGACAGTTCTAATGTTAAATATCATAGAACGAGTTCTTTTATATAGAAGGTTGCATACTG